>JASDQU010372381.1:50759-67701 GCA_032191745.1 Picea mariana
AAGTGACACACTGTCAACTGGAAGGTTAGATCTCGACCGGGGTTGTCTAATTAACCCTATCCGTTTGGTATGATCTGAACCGATGGGTTTAATGGATTCGTTAGCCAACTGGAGTCCTAAAAATAATAAAATAAATAAACTAATCTAAATCTATGATTCTAACAGTTGATATACTAATTACAAATGTGAATGTACAAGTGATTATAAACAATCTATGTATAGTTTACAAGATTTTCTTGAAATCTTGCAAAAATGGATTTTTGTAATAGTGTTTGTAAATAAGATAAAGTAAAAACATAAATTTTTCTAATGCCTAAAGCTATCAAACTAATAAATACTAAGCGGATACAATTGAAACAATGACACAAAAACAATCAAAGCTAATTAATGCATTCATCGTTTCATTAATAAATAATTTAATAAAATAGCACACATACTAACCCGTAGTTGATCAACAAAACTGAGTTTATCTCTTTGTGTTGTTTGAACTCCTGCCTGTCCTGCATTTAAGGGAAACCTATGACAGAAAAATACTAGTACTTCCATAATAAATTCAAATAAGTGTTTGATATTTGGAGTAAATTAATAACAACAGAAAGACAACCAATTAAAATCATGTGATCTTAAGATGATCACTATCTAAGAACGAAAGAAAATTCAATTTTGAGCATCGATATTATCCATCATTTAACATTAGAAATAAACTCAATAATAATCAAATGATCGATTGATCACGCATATAAAATGAACCAACATATCATGGACAACATTCAAATAATCACTGATATGAAATATCATGCAAAGACAAGGCTAAATCTAAATCGACATGATGATAATTCATAACATACAAATAACAGGAGAATGCAATGGAATAAGCATCACACAATTAACATAGGTCTAAAGCCAACGGTGAATTGCTTTCCCATATTAATTCCCAAAAAATTACATGTCCATACTATAGTCCCATAAAAGTTGTCCTTACTACTAACAACAACCAATATTTAAACATGTCTTGGATCAATAACCTCTTATCATGCAAGATAGAGGGTAATCCCAAAAAATTAGATTGCTTTACAAAAATAGGATAACAAAGAAACACTCATGTAGGAGTTTGTTCATCAAAATTAATTACATAAATGAAATTGTTTAAACAAAATGAGAAGTCACTAATCCATGCAACACATAATCCATGATTTCTTCTCTTTGTGAATAACATCATAATTTTTTTTCTCTTGAAAATGATCAAGCAAAATTGAATTTTAGATAACAATACAAACTAATATTCACAAATGGAATGGCTACAAAATCGTGAGATTTTGTAGCTAGTCTTAAATTAACAACAAAATCAAAATGAATTATCTATTTGATTTTTCCAACGGAATTAAATCAAAGAGAATCAAAACATTTTTTTATCGTTTTTAAAGATTAGACAATGAAGCATCTGATAAGTCTGAGTTAATGATAGTGTTGAAATTCGTTGCATTCTTGATAATCACGTTACCAGCTCGTTTGAACCTTTTACTTGCCCGGTCAGCGTTGGATCAGACACATTCCTTTAATTCTTCATTTTTCCTTTCAAGCAAGGAGTTTCAAGCTATCATATGGTTTAATTGTGCTTGGAGATAAGGTGTATCTATGTAGTATCGTTCAACCCAGCCAAGACAATTTTCATAGTGCACAAGTGTTATGGTAGGCAGAGGTTGAGTGTGTTTTTCAATGGGTTCTTTGGTTTGTTCTGTGGCTTTCATCAAATCGTGGCTTATACCAACAAAGCCTTCTTTATTTTTTAGGAACGAAGGTAGTTCAGAAACAAAATCATATCATATAGCTTCACTACCGGTTTCATTTCTGAGGCACTGATTATCTACATATTCTCAGGCAAGAAATTCATTGATTTCATCATCGGACAAGTGATCATCGACCTCAATCATTAGGATTGAGCTCAGATGATCTTGCTGGCGATTTTTGAGACTTATAGATATTAACTTGCCTGGTATCTTATTTACAAAACTTAAATTCAAATTACCATGTTCCTTATGCTTTCGATCTTTCTTGACTATCGAATTTTTCAAAATACCCCGAGTTAGTTCGATAGTAGGAGCAGGAGAAACCCTCTCCTTTAATACATCTATAACCTCCTCTAACGATTTTTTGGGCACAAAATCATATCGTGGATTCTTGCCCAATGAATAACAACAGAGTTTCTTGCTGTGATTGCATGGTCTTCATGTGGATCAACACCTTGATTTTTGACAGTAGGGTTACATGGACTGGGGTTTGTATTGAAAAGAAGAGGTGATTCTACTATATTCTCAGGTAGGGTGCAGTTGTTCCTACACAAGAAATATTCCCAAGTATCCCCAATCTTAGCTAGATGCGACAAAAACAAAATCCAAATAAGACCATGGTGAAAAAGACTTGACAGTGGGTTAAACTTATGTTTCTGATAAAGCTTAGACACCTTATGCAGGCTCATAAACAGATAGAAAGACATATTTAGCTTGAACCCTAGAAAAGTCATCAACGGGCGAATGTGATACAAGAAAACTAATCCATACCTACCCTCACAAGTTATGAACTATTTAATAATTAAAAGCAGGCCATGCCATCGGGGTTTTATGAGAATAATTAGTGTACCTTTAGGGAAACATTTCGATTTCTTAGAGACCATGAGTAGAATCCAAGGCACACCTTCTAATTTGGCATTTTTGAACCATCTTTCTCCCTCTCACGACAGTCTTGTAGCCCGTGCTATAGAATCCTTGGTTACTTCGAGTTGCAGATCCCCAATTTTAGCTTTAGAACCATCAAACGATTGACTGAATGATTGTGCAACTGCTAGGTTATAACCCTCAAACTTTCGGATGAAAATGTCCCATCCATGTGCTTGTATATCACTTATGGCATCGTCGTGAGCGAGGAGGGCTTGCGAGCCATTAGGTTCAATTATTACTACAAGAGCCATGGGTGTTATCACACAGACAAAGTAAAGGCAACGAGAGGTGGGTTTTGCTTTCTAATACACAAACAGTAGGAAGAGATCTGTGAAATTTGGAGAGGCTCGATGCCTAAGGACTCGGGAGGCTATCATACTTGGCAATTCAAGTTTTGGGTGGGTAAGAACCAGAGGACGCACAAGCTTGTAAACCACTATGCGCAATGAACACTAAACCGAAACCATTACCACTTATCTATTCGAATAATGAATGCGAGTCTGAATTATGCAGGAGAAAAGGATGATGTGGAATTGTAAGTACATCAGTCCTGTACCAAGGTGATAGGATCGTGATACGACTGGTAAGATCAAAATACATATTTCAAATTTTAACCCAAGGTTCTGCGCAATTAAGCATATCAAATGTAACAATCATATAATCAACCATAGATTGATACTCAATTACATCTCCCAAATTTAATAAATCAATGGCAATGGATCAATTAATTAGCTTACAAACTTTAAGATTTATAAAAATGTAGATGCCCTTTAGGTGTAATCCCTTTAACGAAATAAACAAAGAAATCACAAATTGTAAAATGATTACCCAAACCAAATCTTTGTTTTAATTTCATGCTTTCGGTCATTAAATTAAACAAAACAAATGATAGATTTAAAAACAAAAAATCTCATATGCTCAACTAGGCCAATGAATCTCCTCAAAACAAAAAGACAGAAACGTTTGTAAATATAAGGAGGAGGCAGCTATAGAAAAAATTTATCCCTTGGTGATGACTTTTTTAAAATGATAAAATTTGACAGAATTGTTGGCTGCCAACAATTCTGACACGCTGGGCGAAGCAGTTATCTTTGCATCACCAAAACTTTACATATCAGGGGCACAGATAACTTAACAAATTTTAGAGATAGTTAACGAAAGATCAATCATTTCAACAATAACTCAAAACAAATAACACGGTCATAATATTTGATGCATTTCTGTCCAAAATGATAATCTGATATCTTGTTTAGATCACAGGTGTAGCGATGTTTATATAGATGAATTCAATATCGTTGACAGGGCCATTGCTTCCAGTAGGCGTCTATAGCCTCGGCAAGGATGTCATTTAACCCACTCTAGTACTTCTATCCCGTCCAAGAGTCATCCATTTATGATAGAGAGAATCCTGACACCTGATCAATTTAAAAAAAACATACATGAGGATCTTCGAACCCGACATTGCTTCATTGCCAACGAGCCTGTTCAATACCCTTGCGAAGTTGTCTCGGTATATTGTGTGCATTTACCCATTGCCAGCAGACTTGTTCAATGTCCCAATAGGTTTACACACAATTCTCACGCATTACAGTGCTTCCAACTCTCTAAAATTTGTTTGTAAAATTTCTAGAAATTTCATGATATTAAGAGAGCGGGGTGATACTGAAGATCTCACAGTCCGATAATGAAAGGATTGATCATTTAAGAATTATTTTTTTGTTTTGATTACTTCCATCATGATTTGGACAATTAGATTTATGTTAGGAAATCATCTCTAGGATGGGGAAGCACATTGAGTTTTTCTCATTAAAACAAGGACAACGTTAGAAGTTTGTTAAGGATAATCGTGTCTTCCTGTGATTTTAATGAGAAACTAGAAACAATAACCAGACAAAAACTTACTTCCGTTGATTTGAGTTTAGCACTTACTTTTCAAATGCTTTGAACTATTATCAAATGCTGCTAATGAAAAATTCAATTCTCTTTGATAATGAATCATGAATTAGAAATAATTATTAGGAAAACAAAAGCCAAACGAAAAAGAAAAATAAAAACAAAAGAACACGTAAACTAAAAATATTTACATGGGAGAAAACCTGACTTTTCTCAGGCGAAATATTTCTCGAGAGACTAAAAGAAAATAGAAAAATCCTTATTAATATGAGTGCATTCCTACTCATGGAACCTTGGGTCAGGGTTGAATTGATAGTTCAAAATTACTTATCTCTTTACTTTACTTTCCATTTAAATTTTTCATGATGATACTGTGTTTTTTAAAAAACAATATTCAACGAAAATCATAGAGAAAAATATTTAAAGTGGACTTCCTTGACAACATTCATATTATGGTTCTCTTGTTTTGCCCACTTGTGTTCATAACTACATTATTAAAAAGAGAAACAGTGAGAAATAAAACCAAAGGAAACCTACTCTAAACTACTAAATAGATCAAAACGCTAAGTAAAATCACATTTCCAGTGCAGCCACAAGAGCATCTTCAATCTTGCAAGGCATAGAAAGACGAAAATCAGGGTAAAAGAATGCAGTATTTGCAGATACAAAATAAATATGGACCATGCTTACCTCCTATATATTCATTTAAAAAAAAAACAAGCACAACCTTACCATTCTTTTGAAACTTCCTGATGTATGAATTCTCCAACCATTCTGCAATCTTGTCGTGATATGGGTCATAATGGCATGGAAGAGTGTAAGTAATTTTGGAAAACTTGTCAATATTATGGGTACCTGACATAAACATCATCCAAGGCCGAAGTGCCCCATCCTCCTGACAATTCTCCAAGTGTTCCTCAATTTCTTCACATGGAGGATCTAAAAAAATCATGTCATGCTTACTTCCTATATATTTAGGTAGAAACAAAGCAAGCACAACTTTATCTTTATTATGAATATTTTTTAGATACGAATCTTCAAGCCATTCTAAGATCCTATCATAAAAAATAGGATGCAAACTATGACTTTGATGAAATGGATATATCAATGGGGAACACATCATAAGAGGATTCATGACATCAATTAGATTATTAGTTTGAACGCTTCCTTTGATGAGATAGATCGTTTCAAAATGTGAAGCATAAACATTAAAATTCAAACTAATCAAAGAACGAATATGCAATGTAGAATATTTTATCTCCATAAGAATGAGTGCATAGTGTTTTTCAAAAATAAATCGTGTAAAATCATCTTGCAACATGTATTTTTTCCATGTGAGTGATGAAAGTGAAAGAGCATCAAATACGACTTCATAAATGTTATGTTTGGAATTAATTTCACCAAATATTTGCATATCGAAAAGATCTGATTGTGACAGAAAAGAGTAAGATACCGTGGGTAAAGTATCATGTCCACAAAAATCTAAGAGAGATCAGGATATAAAGAGTAAAAGGAATCATAAATGAGCACATGAAAATAATTTCTTGAGCTATGATATTTAGCAATGGTATTCTCAAGACATTCTTCTTCACTTTCCTTAAAAATTTCGCTCTGTTTTGGTGATAAATTCTTCAACATAACATGATCATCTAAATTTGTCTCATGTATGATAGATAATTCAAAACTTTCATGACAAACATCTAATCTTTCCTGTGGATAAGGTATGATTTGTGGATGAAGGTTTAAGGTCTCTTCTTCCAATTGTAGTTCTACATCTCTAATCAATTTCATTGGAATGTTAGAGTGCTTAATATTATTTTCATCACCTAAGTGTTCTTCAATAACTGAATTTAAATACTGATTAGAGAAAGAGTTAGAAGAATATGGACATTCACCTTGACCCAACATCAAATCTTCTTCCACGATGGTCGAGGACTAAGTATACAATGATTTAGAGGAAAAACCAATTTGATTGTTAGTAAGAACCTTTTCAATAGATTCTAAACCCCTTGCTTGTTCAAAATTTTCGGATGGATTTCTCTCATCCTGTGAACAAAATTCTTCTCGCAATTGAGTGATAGGATTTGTAACTGATTCATCATTCGCCCCCGAATATGAGTGGATGAAATGGATGCAAGCATCATAGAGGAGATTTAGTACAAATGACATGTCATTGAGATTAAATTTACAGAGAACATGATGAATTCTTGTTGAAAAGCCTTCTAGAGATGAATTTTCATTGATTAGTAAAGTCTGAAATTCTTCACATAATTGATTGTAATCATAGTTTTCAAAAGCATCTAAAAATTCCTCTACAAATTTAAACCAATCAATAATGTAATATGCTGGAAAAGACTCAAACCAATGTTTAATCCAACCCTAAAAGTAAAAGTGAACAATCTACATAAAACCTTTAAATAAAAAATATCATGCTTGATGCATTTACACCAAAACTTGTTACGATGGTCTTTTGCAGATACATCCCCCCCACCATCAAAGGTGATTTTGGACAAGCAAGAGTTTGTCTCGTTGGGAATATCAAGTAATGAGAAGTGGAAAGCATGTTCCAACACAATGATTTGGGGAGCCATGGGGAATTAAGTACATTCAAAACAAAGACTCCTGCAAGGCCATCTTGTCAGTCTAGCCTTCCTTCTGGTGAATTTCAAGATGACACAGAAGAACAATTTATAAATATGGAATTATGACAGGTTGAGGGGTAAAACACTTAATCATTAAATTTACTCATCCCTCCTTCTAGCGCCATTTTTTGACGGGCATAAGTGATACATCGTCAACTAAAAGGTTAGATCTGGACCAGGGTTATCTAATTAACCCAAGTCGTTTGGTATGATCTAACCTGATGGGTTTAATGGCTCCGTTAGACAACTAGAGTCCTAAAAATAGTAAAAGAAATAAACTAATCTAAAGCTATGATTCTAATAGTTGATATACTAATTACAAATGTGAATGTACAATTGATTATAAACGATGTATATACAATTTATAAGATTTGTTTGAAATCTTGCGAAAATAAAATTTTGTAATAGTGTTTGTAAATAAGATAAAGTAAAAACATAAATCTTTCTAATGTTTAAAGCTATCAAACTAATAAATACTAAGTGGATACGATTGAAACAATGACACAAAAACAATCAAAGCTAATTAATCCAATCATCGTTTCATTAATAAATAATTTAATAAAATGACACACACACTAACCTGTAGTTGATCAACAAAACTGAGTTTATCTCTCTGTGTTGTTTGAGCTCCTGCTTGTCCTGCATTTAAGGGAAACCTATGACAGAACAATACTAATACTTCCAAAATAAATTCAAAGAAGTGTTTGATATTTGGAGTAAATTAATAACAATAGAAAGACATCTAATTAAAAATCTCGTGACCTTAAGATGATCAATATCTAAGAACGAAAGAAAACTCAATTCTGAGCATTGATATTATCCATCATTTAACATTATTAAAAAACTCAATAATAATCAAATGATCGATTGATCACACATATAAAATGAACCAACATATCATGGAAAAAATTCAAATAATCTCTGATGTGAAATATCATGTGAAGACAAGGCTAAAGCTAAATCGAAAGGATGATAATTCATAACATAGAAATAACAGGAGAATGCAATGGAATAAGCATCGCACAATTCACATAGGTCTAAAACCAACGTTGAATTGCTTTCCCATATCAATTCCCAAAAAATTACATGTCCATACTGTAGTCCTAGAAAATTTGTCCTTACTACTAAACAACAACCACTATTTAAACCTGTCTTGGATCATTAACCTATTATCATGCAAGATAGAGGGTAATCCCAAAAAATTAGATTTCTTTACAAAAATAGGATAACAAAGAAACACTCTTGTAGGAGTTTGTTCATCAAAATTAATTACATAAATGAAATTGCTTAAACAAAATGAGAAGTCACTAAGCCATGCAACACATAATCCATGATTTCTTCTCTTTTTGAATAGCATCATAACTGTTTTTCTCCTGAAAATGATAAAACAAAATTGAATTTTGTTTTAAACTAATTTGAGATTCTGTAGCTAGTCTTAAATTAGCAAAAAAATCAAAATGAAATTATCTATTTGATTTTTCCAACAGAATTAAATCAAAGAGAATCAAAACAATTTTTTACCATTTTTAGAGATTAGACATTGAAGCATATGATAAGTCTAAGTTAATGATAGTGTTGAAATTCGTTGCATTCTTGATAATCACATTACCATCTCGTTTCAACCTTTTACTTTCCCGATCAGTGTTGGATCAGACACATGCCTTTAATTCTTCATTTTCCCTTTCAAGCAAGGAGTTTCGAGCTATCATATGGTTTAATTGCGCTTGGAGATAAGGTATATCTATGTAGTATTGTTCAACCCAGCTAAGACAATTTTTATAGTGCACAGGTGCTATGGAAGGTAGAGGTTGAGTGTGTTTTTCAATGGGTGCTTTGGTCTATTATGTAGCTTGCCTCAAATCGTGGCTTATACCAGCGAAGCCTTCTTGATTTTTTAGGAACAGAGGTAGCTCAGAAATGAAATCATATCGTATAACTTCACTAGCGGTTTCATTTCCGTGGCACTGGTTATCTACATCTTTTCAGGAAAGAAATTCATTGATTTCATCATCAGACAAGTGATCTTCGACCTCGATCACCGGGATCGAGCTCAGATGATCTTGCTGGCGATTTCTGAGACTTCTGGATATTAACCTGCCTGGTCTCTTGTTTACAAAACTTAAATCTGAATTACCCTGTTCCTTATGCTTGCGATCTTTATTGACTATCAATTTTTTCAAAACACCCTGAGTCAACTTGATAGTAGGAGCAGGAGAAAACCTCTCCTTTAATACATCTATAACCTCCTCTAACAATTTTCTGGGCACGAAATCATACTTTGGCTTCTTTCCCAAAGGGTTATGAATAACAACAAAGTTTCTTGTTGTGATCACATGGTCTTCATGTGGATCAACAACTTGATTTTCGACAATAGGGTTACATGGACTGGGGTTTTTATTGAAAAGAAGAGGTGATTCTACTGTATTCTCGGGTAGGGTGAAGTTGTTCCTACACAGGAAATCTTCCCAAGTATCCCCAATCTTAGCTAGATGCGACAACAACAAAATCCAAATAATACCATGGTGAAAAAGACTTGACAGTGGGTTAAAATTTCGTTTCTGATAAATCTTAGACACCTTATGCAGGCTCATAAACAGATAGAAAGGCATATTTAGCTTGAACCCTAGAAAAATCATCAACATGCGAATGTGATACAAGAAAAATAAGCCATACCTACCCTCACAAGTTATGAATTGTTTAAGAATTAAAAGCAGGCTATGCCATCGAGGTTTTATGAGAGTAATTGATGTACCTTTAGGGTATCATTTTGATTTCTTAGAGACCATGAGCAGACTCCAAGTCATTCCTTCTAATTTGGAATTTTTGAACCATCTTTCTCCCTCCTGTGACAGTCTTGTAGCCCATGCAATAGAATCCTCAGTTACTTCGAGTTGCAGATCCCTAATTTTAGCTTTAGAGCCATCAAACGATTGAGTGAATACTTGTGCAACTGCTAGGCTATAACCCTCAAAATTTTGGATGAAAATGTACCAGCCATGTGCATGTATATCACTTATGGCATCATCGTGAGAGAGGAGGGATTGTGAGCCATTAGGTTCAATTCTTACTACGGGAGCCATGGGTGTTATCACACAGACACAGTAAAGGCAACGAGAGGTGGGTTTCACTTTCCAATACACAAAAAGTAGGAAGAGGTATGTGAAATCGGGAGAGGCCCGATGCCTAAGGAATCGGGAGGCTATCATACTTGGCAATTCAAGTTTTGGGTGGGTAAGAACCAGAGGACGCACAGGCTTGTAAACCACTCTGCCCAATGAATACTAAACCCAAACCATTACGAATTACCTATTCGAATAATGAATGTGAGTCTGAATTATGCAGGACAAAAGGATGATGTGGAATTGTAAGTACATTAGTCCTATACCAAGGTGATAGGATTGTGATACAGCTTGTAAGAGAAAAATACATATTTCAAATTTTAACCCAAGGTTCTATGCAATTAAACATAGCAAATGTAACAATCATATAATCAACCATAGATTGGTACTCAATTACATCTCCCAAAGTGAATAAATCAATGGCAATGGATCAATCAATTAGCTTACAAAATTTAAGATTTATAAACATGTAGATGCGCTTTAGGTGTAATCCCTTCAATGAAAGAAACAAAGAAATCACAAACTGTAAAATGTTTACCCAAGCCAAACTTTTGTTTTAATTTCATGCTTTCATTCATGAAATTCAACAAAACAAACGATGGATTTAAAAACGAAAAGATCTTATACTCAGCTAGGTCAATGAATCTCCTCAAAACCAAAAGACAGAAGCGTTTGTAAATATAAGGAGGAGGCAGCTATAGAAATTTTTTATCCCTTGGTGATGACTTTTTTAAAATGATAAAATTTGACAGAATTGTTGGCTGCCAACAGTTTATTAATCGAGAACTTGAAATTTGGCCATAAATCTAAACTCACTTTTATTTGTTGAAAATAATTGTTAAGTGTTAGTGATGTTGATGTATCACATACAAGAGCAGTTATTAAATTGTTCTCAAGTTCCATAAAGGAGACCTCTAAGCAATGTGGTATAGTATTTTATCTTTGAGAATTAAGATTTGACACGATAAATTATATCAATAATTTGGTATCTCATAATGATAAGATTTACTATATGGGAAACAACTTTGCATCACTATATTAGGAAAAGTAACTCATTAATAACTTTAGATGTATATGACATGATGATCATTGAAATATTTGAACATTAATGATGTAATTAAGTTTGGTGGAGGAACTACGTTCAATATTTTACTAACACAACGTTTCGATCCATGGACTGGTATCATCATCGGGATGATGTAAGTAGTAATAGTTATATGAGTAAAATTACTCGTGAATAAAAATAAAAATAAAAATATGTACATGTGATTAGATGCATTACACATATTTGAGTGACATTGATTCCACAACTTGTGCAATTATGCAACTTGAGAAGTTAACACCAAGAGGGGTGTTACGATATCCTCTTCATGTTAAATTCTTTCAATATTTCTAAAGTATAACATAGTTAGCACAATTATGTGTCTTCCATAAAAGTGGTCCTCTATTGTTTAGGATTCTTAGGACACTACGAGGTAGATAAGGTGGAGCGTGGATAAGTCCTATTGCAGTACATATTTTCTTGGGTGTATGTAAGTTTGTGTTGTGGCCGCAACAACCACCCTTTAGTTTTTCTTTTACAAGTGAAATAAAAGGGGGCCCCTACTACAATTTCAAAACTATTGCCTAATCCTCTACTACTTTAGACTAATGCAATTTCTTTGCCTACCCTGAGGGAATTGGGGGGTTTAATCTTGATTGATGGCTATCTTTGATTGGTGTTGATTATTCCTTTTGGTCCGATGATTTCAAATTTCTTCATGATGCTTCTTGACCAATAATTTTTTGTTGGCATTTGTATGATGGAATTAATGCCTTATCTTCATATTTTTTTTGTTGATTCCAAAGTGCTTGATGACCCTATGAGACTGCAAGGTTTGGTGTTCTATTGCATGTCTTGAATGAGTTTACTATTGATTATTTTCTGATTTCATAATTAAATTTTTGCATCTTCTTGCTAGCATGTAATGCTTAATATCTTAGACTTTTATACTATTGCATGTGGAACTTGATCGTCTATTTCAAATTGGCACATATAGTTTCATCACACTCATCTACAGCCACCCATGATTCATTATTGAATAAACCTAATGCTCTCTTATAAATTATCTTGAAGGCATGGAATATATTGTTTATAGTATTGGAAATTCTTCTTTGATTGTATGGTTGATCTTGTTCTTCTATTTTGCAGGAGCAAGTTTGCAGAGCCCCTTTGTTCGTGTGACCGCTCCAACCTTGAGATGCCTATGGGGAAATATCTTGATCCTTATCCACAACCTTGACCTTGATTCTTTCCAAGTTTCTCCTTACAGACAAGAAGACTACCTTGGATTGATAGTTCCTCGAGGTCTGAATCCCCCAAGGCTGTCAGACCCACCTTTTCCACGAACCTATCCTTGAAACTATTTAGATTGGTTTATACAAATTCCTCTCTTGGTATTACCTGTCATCAAAACCAACACCATAAGTCCATTTATCTTCCTGGTCGTGAGTTCTTTTCATGTTTTCTCCTTATGCATATTATTTATCTATCTCATTCATGCGTAGTGGCCTGACATAAAGACCTTCTCCCTTACCAGGTTGTTTTCCCACTCCTCACACACCAAAAACCTAACATACTAATGCACATCTATCCATATTGGTTCACATTGGCTTAATGATATTTCCATGAGAAATCAACGATCAAGACATTAATCCTTAATTTTAGGAAGAATCCCCTATTTTCTAGGACTTTCCTATTTTTTAGGATTTCCCACTTTTTAGGAATTTCTTCCTCCCCTCCTTGAATGACATGGGAACTATGTTATCATATTTTTTTTTTTTGTTATCTCCAATGCCTTAAAATTTATATCATAAACAAGTGTTATTTGAAAACTAATTATAAAGCATGAAAAAAGGAGGGGGCTTAGTTTAGTATGTGCATTTAATTAATATCTATGGGAAAAAATAAATATTATAATATTATTTTAAGGAAGTTTGGAGTTGAAGTGATCGTGGCGTGTACTAACATAGCCCCAATGTCGTTGTCGGGATTTTACTAAAGCTTACTGCCTCACTTACCTCCATTCCATGACGATGATACACCCATGTCGACGACCTCACCTGGGTTATATTACACTTAAAATAATATTTCAATATCCCTTGAAGAACGTGCTTAAATATTATTTTATATATATACTTTTTAAACCGTGCAACATGTCATTTTATGGTTTTCGGTGATTGAGTTGAAATGGTCGTTGACGATTTGGAGGGGGTGGATTAATCAACGATATGGAGTTGGGAGTGAGCCCAGCCTCATCATCGTCGGGGAATAGAGTGGAGTGAGATTTAAGGCATACATGAAATCCTGACGACGACAAGGGAGGGATGTTATACACACACACATATATATATACATTTTTTTTTATTTTGGTTTCTTTTGTTGTATTTTTTTTATTTAATTGATTATTTTTTTATTTTTATTTTATTTTATTTTCAATTGTATTTTTTCATGGATTACTAGTTTCTTGACTATAAGATGAATAAGCAACCTGAATGGGCCTAATGGTTAAAAACATGCATTTTCTCCTCAAAGGTGATAGATTATTACTATTTTATTAATTTTAACCTTAATAATTTTTATTTTTCATTAATTGAGGGTAACTAGTTTAGTTTAATTTAGATTTTCTTTGATTAGGGGTAATTATTTCTTGTAAATTGTTTTAATAATTGTACTAATTGTAAATAATGCAAATAATTTTGTTATTTCCTATTTAAATTTCATTTTATTTATTTTATTTTCTTTAATTATTTTTCTAATTAAAAAAAGGGAAAAGTAACTAAAATTAAACTATGAGCCACAGGTCCCATGCCTGCCCATATGCTTATTCGATCTATCCATAGAGTTTGAACCAGTTAAATTGCTAAATGTCGAACTTGCGTATGCATGTGGGACTCCTTTTTGCAGGTTGAAGATCACCAATCTAGATTCACCCACATGTTAAATCAATGGTTGCTGAGCAATGATCTTTAAACGGGCATAACTTTTGCTACATGTGTCAAAATAGGGTCTGGGATACCTTGTTTGAAAGGTATCGAATAAAGGAATGCAATGGCAGAGGTATCCAGTCTAGAAATATGATGGAAGAAATCAAAAAATGCATAAAATAGCAGACCATGAATTTGGGGGCATAAATGACTGTGTGGATTTAATGAAGCCATATTTGAATCTATAGGCAACAAAATCAGTCCTTGGAGGGATAGATGGAAAATATGGAAGAGAGAAGAACAAGATGGCATAGAAAATAATGGAATATTGAGAGCAGAAAGATGCCTAAAATTCAAAACACATATGGAAGCTGAATTTAGTTGAAGAACCACCAATGCAGAATTCAAACAACTATATCTTAAGCTACGGACAATGAAATTCATCCAACAATAGCTAAATGGAAAGTTGAGACAAATGAGGAGAATCCAAGATGATCTCGTTCAGTAGGCCAAGATCAGAAATGCCCAGAACAACTCCAAAAATTCAAAAGACAACCCTCAACAGGAAGAGACACAAATGTTTGCAAATAAATGTCATTTATGAGTTTCAATAGGGAAAATGTAACCACCCATGGGTCTCTTCATATTACATTTGTAACTCCCACATCTACATTTTTTTAAATGTACAAAGAAATGAACATCCATGACAGCTGAAGATTCTCTCTTGTTTTTTTTTATAAAAGAGAGCTAGTTGAATGTAAGGACTTTTCCCCTTTGTAATCAAGGGCGGTACTATTACTTCTAATTTAATAAAGAGAAAGAGGCATTTTGGAAATATGTGTTTTTGATAGATGTATATGAGATTATTCATTTGCATTTGTCTTATGTTGAGTAGATAAGATTTGATTGTATGAACTATTTTTGCACTCTGTTATATTTGCTTATGTTGTCACATGTTTCTTTGTGGGTACATAAATGATGTTATGGATGTATTGTACAACTATTTTTTTGTGTATCTGTAGCATTGTTTCTTTCGTTTATCATTAGAATATATGAACTATTTCTGGTTCTAATGGTACTACCTTTCGTTGTACTCACACTTTTAGTTTTTCTCCAAGGATAGATTAGAAGTAGTTAGGGTTAGATTAGTTTCTTTTAGTTAGATTAGTCTTAGGATTAATGAGAATTCTTTAGGGGGCATTATGTTGTCTTTCCCCCTTTTTTTTCTTTTAATTATGAGTGGTAATGAGGCTCGTATACTCATCAGAAATGCTACAACAAACGAGAGTGGGTCTAGTTGGGACCTACCATCGAGTGTTCTCCCTTACCTGATTGACAAGCCATTCAGACCCATCAATAGTCTATTTGCAGCAGAACATATTATTGGGTGGTTGATAATGGAAAATAATGGGATGCTTCGGAATAGACAAGAAAGTTTGATTCACAAAATGACATCCTCCCACCAAATACTTAAGCCATACTCCCCTCATGGTTTATGTAAGAAATATGCATTTTTCTCTCTATATGAAAGAAAAAATAAATAAGTTGTTGACATGTAGGAGTGGCCTTTCTAAATACTTGGCCATGCATTCCCCACTACAATCAATATAAAAGGTATTATGTTTATAAAGCATAACTTGATCCATTTTCTTAAATACTTTTTCATTTTTTTATTGATAATTAGACCATGAAAGCCATAGTTTAGAAGACTTCTCATTCAAGATTTATTGGGGTCATAAGAACTAGGCTCCTTAGGCAAGCTTATCCTTATGGGGTATTATGGTTGGAAAAATGCCTTTTTTATCGTCCTATGTATTGTACCCAGCCACCTAGGCTGGCACACACCACACAAAACTCTCTCATTATCAGCTCTGATACCCTTTTTGTAACGTACCTAGCCTCCAACTAAGCAACATTACATGTGGAATACACTTAAAAAATGAAACTTCTTCTAACTAAAGTAATTACTTTACTGTTAGTCGAATTCCTATAGCTTACAACTACAAATTTACAACATATTTAGCTACAGTCTATAACCATAAAACATATGCATTTAAAGCATGCTAATAATCAACATGAAATACAGCTAAATCATTCATTACAACATCATATAAGTCATTCTCATTCATGCAAATTTCATGCACAACAATAACAGATGTAAATAACTCATTACAAGATAAAACACTTATATTTAAACAAGAATCGTGCAACCAACTGCTTAATACAGACGTTCCACCTAACCATAGACTAATTATTCCAAATCTCAACAACCAGTCACCATCGAGCTAAGGCTAGTAATCCACAGAAGAGGGTGGTCTCTCACATTCCACTCACATCTCATAAATCTTATAGCCCAACTGATATTCTCCTACAACTATCCTGATATTTGTACTAGCTCTCTTCCTCTTGACCTGCCCAACCCAAGGAATGCACCATTCGTTTATCATGTATGTACCATTTGTTTATCAGGGTAACCCAAGGTATGTACCATATGTTTATTAGGGTTAACCCAATGGATGTACCATCCATTTATCAGGGATAGCCCATGGAATGTGCCTTTCATTTATCAGGGTATCTCTGGCATAGGTAACTAGGAATCTCTCAGCTG
>JASDQU010372381.1:77154-88218 GCA_032191745.1 Picea mariana
ACCCCGCAGTTAGATAATTGGCTAAGTGTTGAAACGAACTGCGGTCAGACAGGCTCATGATGTGACAATATAGGACCAATCCACGAGCTCAAAAAAAGTCAGGTTCAAGTTTAAATATATTTATTTAAATTGTATTTATATTAATGTATCTTAATAGATTATTTGTGGTCCAAATGTAAAACATGTTCCAATATGTGGATGAATTGTAGAACATGAAAGTTTTGGGTGCAAGATGTATATGGCAGAACTGTAGATGATGCAAGTTTTGGGTGCAAGATTTATAATAGCGCCAACCTGGGGGTCAGTTGGGCCCCCGTAAATTGTTGTTGAATACATTTTTTCTTGTTAATGTCAATAAGCGAACATGTTTATTGAGTTGTCAGTAGTAAAAGCATAATGAATTTGAATTGAAGATGGAAGGAATACCCTCTTCGTGTTACATATTTTGCACTAAAATGTTTGGATATATACAATTTGATAGTCGAGGCCTTACATTTCCTCGGGAACCCTTGTCACCCTATTTTAAAGCTCATCCAACCGCTTTCTGCAATTGACCATTTCTTGACATCTCTTTCGCAGATTGTCGAGTTCGCGGGTTCAGGAAATTTCCAATTTGTAGTTGTTGTTTCTTGTGCCCTCTACCTTCAAGCTTCTTTCCAAGTATATGCAATATGTATACAACTTCTCCAGAAATATACAGAAAAGATCTTGCTAGGAAATGGAATATCTATTGCAGATTTGAATATATTGGACCTTCTTTCCCTCTTCTAATACTCAACCAAATTCCCGTTTCTTTTCCTTTTTACTCTCTCTTTCTTGTTACTTAGTCATTTTTTCTGAAAATGTCTCAATGCGCGTGTTGGCGGACTCATGGGTTCACATTTGCGCTCGTGATTTTATATCGCAACTCCGACCGACCACTAGCCATTCGATGCCTAGCCACTTTTCAGATTGTGGATTCCCAGGTAGGCGGGCTCTATAATCGGGGTCGAATTGTAAATGACGGAAGTGTTTGGTGCAAAATGTATATCACAGAAGTGTTGTGTGAAATATGCATATCACAAAATAGGGGCATAAGAATTCGATAGCACTAAATTGCGACGAATTGTAGATTACAAAAGTTTTGGGTGCAAGATGTATATCACACACTTGTATATCACCCAACACATATATCACGGAACAAGGGGCATAAAAATTCGCTAGCGCTGAGTTGCGACCCCACGGAGAGATTATTGGCTAAGTGTTGAAAGGAACTGTGGTCGGTCGGGCTCATGATGTGACGATATAGGAACAATCCACGAGTTCGAAAAAAGTCAGGTTCAAGTTTAAATATATTTATTTAAATTGTATTTATATTAATGTATCTTAATAGATTACTTGTGGTCCAAATGTAAACCATGTTCCAATATGTGGATGAATTGTATACCACAAAAGTTTTGGGCGCAAGATGTATATGGCGGAACTATAGATGACGCAAGTTTTGGGTGCAAGATTTATAATAGCGCCAACCCAGGGGTCAGTCGGGCTCCCTTAAATTGTTTTTGAATACGTTTTTTTCTTGTTAATGCCAATAAGAGAACCTTTTTACTGAGTTGTCAGAAGTAAAAGAAGAATGAATTTGAATTGAGGATGGCAGGAATACCCTCTTTGTGTTACACATTTTTCACTAAAATGTTCCGATATATACAATTTGACAGTCGGGGCCTTACATTTCCTCGGGAACCCTTGGCAGTTGACCATTTCTTGACATCTCTTTCGCGAATCGTCGAGTTCGCGGGTTCAGAAAATTTCCAATTTCTAGTTGATGTTTCCTGTGTCCACTACCTTCAAGCTTCTTTCCAAGTATATGAAATATGTATACAATTTCTCTAGAAACATATAGCAAATATATTGCTTGGAAATGGAATATCTATTGCAGATTTGAATATATTGGACCTCCTTTTCCCTCTTCTATACTCAACCAAATTCCCATTTCTTTTCCCTTCTACTCTCTCTTTCTCGTTACTTAGTCATTTTTCTGAAAATGTCTCAATGCACGGGTTGGAAGACTCACAGATTGACATTTTTGCTCATGCATTTATATCGCAACTCCGACCGACCACTGGCCATTCGATGCCTAGCCACTTTTCAAATCGCAGATTCTCGGGTAGGTGGGCTCTATAACCGGGGTCGAATTGTAAATGATGGAAGTGTTTGGTGAAAAATGTATATCATGGAAATTTTGTGTTCAATATGTATATCACGGAACAGGGGGCATAAGAATTCGATAGCACTTAATTGTGTTGAATTGTAGAGTACAAAATTTTTGGGTGCAAGATGTATATCATGCACTTGTAGATGACAGAAGTTTTGGGTGCAAGATTTATAATAGTTCCAACTCAGGGGTCGGTTGGACTCCCATAAACTGTTGTTGAATATGTATATCACGAAACAAGGGGCATAAAAATTCGATAGCGCTAAGTCCCAACCTTGCGAAGAGATAATTGGCTAAGTGTTGAAAGTCCAAACCATCTTCCAATATGTGGGCAAATTGTAGACCACGAAGGTTTTGGGTGCAAGATGTATATTGTGGAACTGTAGATGAGACAAGTTTTGGGTGCAAGATTTATAGTAATGCCAACCCGGCGGTCAGTCGGGCTCTCGTTAATCACTGTTGAATACATTTTTTTCTTGTTAATTCCAATAAGAGAACATGTGCACTGAGTTGTCACTAGTAAAAGCAGAATGAATTTGAATTGAGGATGGTAGGAATACCCTCTTCATGTTACACATTTTGCATTGAAATGTTCTGATATATACAATTTGACAGTGGGGAGCTTACGTCTCCTCGGAAACCCTTGTCACCCTATTTTAAATCCCCTCCGACCGCTTTCCACAGTTTACCATTTATTGACATATCTTTGTTGTTGCTTCCTGTGACCTCTACTTTTAGGCTTCTTTCCAAGTATATGCAATATGTATACAACTTCTCTAGAAACATACAGAAAATATCTTGCTAGGAAATGGAATATCTATTGCATATTTGAATATGTTGGACCTTCTTTTACCTCTTCTATACTCAACCAAATTCTCATTTATTTTTCCCCTCTACTCTCTCTTTCTCGTTACTTAGTAATTTTTCCAAAAATGTCTCAATGCGCACGTTGGTGGACTCACGGCTTCACATTTGTTCTCATGCTTTTATATCGCGACTCTGACCGGCTGTTATCCATTCGATGGCTAACCACTTTTCAGATCGTGGGCTCTATATTGCACTTTCATTGTTCTGTGACCTGCAAACAATGCCTGGACCTCCGCGATATACAAATTTACTACTGCACTTCCACGTCATACCATCTTCTGTGATACACAGTTTGCACACACCTCCAATTCCATAATTACCCCAACTTTTCCATTTGCGGATTCCCGGACAGGTGGAGTGCACTCCCAGTGTTCCTTGATCTGCAAATAGCCCCCCAACTTCCGCGATATACAAATTGAATTTTGGACTACTACATCCGCTCCTCTTTCGTGTTACACAGTTTTCACTCAAAAGTTATGATCAATATGGTTTGACCGTCGGGGCCTCATGTCTCCTCAGGAACGCTTGTCAGCCAATTTTGAATCCCATCCAACTGCTTTCCATGGGTATTTGTTGCAATCTCTTTCACGGATGGTTGGGTTGGTACCCCGACTTTTTCACTTGCGGATTCCTGGACAGGCAGAGTGCATTTCCAATGTTCCTTGATCTGCAAACATCCCCCCGGCTTCTGCAATATACAAATTGACTTAAAGACTACTACATCAACCAATTTTGAAGCTCATTCGACCGCTTTCCATGGGTATTTCTTGCAATTTCTTTCGCAGATCATCGGGTTGGCAGGTTCAAACAATTTCCAATTCCTATTCGATGTTTTTTGTGTCTGTCACCTTCGCACTTCTTTCCAATTATATGCAATAAGTATATAACTTCTTCGGAAACATGCAAAAAAGATCTTTCCAGCAAATGGGATATCTATTATAGATGGGAATATATTAACCCTTCTTTTTCGTCTTCTGTACTTATATTTTATCACGGAATTGTTGGGTGCAAAATGTATATGAAGGAAGTGTTGGGTGCAAGATGTATATCACTCAACACGCGGGATAAGAATTCAATAGCGCTAAGTTGGGACATCGCAGTGAGATATTTGGCCAAGTCTTGAAAGGGACGGTGGTTGGTTGGACTCATGATGTGAAGATATAGATGGAAATGAGGATTTGGTAGTTCGCTAACCGATCAACTTGCGGGCAATCCAGAAGCTTGAGAAAATCAGGTTCAAGTTTAAAGAGATTTTATTTATGTATATTTAAATTGTATTCATATTAATGTATCTTAATATATTATTTGTGGTCCAAATGTAAACCATGTTCGAATTTAAATGGTGTTTTGGGCTCCAAATTTTTGCTCAACCCTACAAGCAATAGAGAAAAAAGTATATGACTTTACATTTTGTATATTGAAGAATATCCTGAAATATAGGAAGCTGCAATATATGCACAATATAGAACAGGAACATGTACATGGAAATGAGTTAATTTTACGAATAAATACAAATTTCAAATAACAACACCAAGCATTGAATATCACCATAGAACAACCTCAAATATTTATATTCAGATAAACTAGGTCACAAAATACATTTGAGAATATTTCCCAAAAACAGTTGTCTTCAAATTTGTAAAAAAATCTATAGTTCAGTACATATTCTGTGAAATAATATTTTGTTCAAACCTACAAGCAATAGGGAAAAAAAGTATATGAATTTACATTTTGTATATCGAAGAATATTCTGAAATATAGGAAGCTGCAATATATACACAATATAGAACAGGAACATGTACAAGGAAATGAGTTAATTTTATGAAGAAATACAAATTTCAAATAACAAAACCAATCATTGAATATCACCATAGAACAACCTCAAATATTTATATTCAGATAAAATGGGTCACAAAATACATTTGAGAATATTTCCCAAAAATAGTTGTCTTCAAATTTACAAAAAAAATATAGTTCAGTACATATTCTGTGAAATAAAAATGCGTTTTCCAGAATGACTCGGATTGGGACTGCCACAGACTACAAAGAAAATATGTACAAGAATTAATTTTTTATAAAGAATAAAGTCGATGATGGAAAACAACAAAACCTGGCAACAAGAAAGAGAAAAGTATCAGATCTGGGTGAAAGCTTTGCTAGAGTAAGTGGATGAAGACAAAATAATCTAATCAGTATCAACTTACTATGATGGTGTCCCATGCCTTGTAATTTGCTCGCTGATGTCCTTTTATGGATTTCCTCGGCTTTGACCTTCATTGGTAATCTGGTCGACAACCTTTTTCAACCATTCTTCGATGTAGCTCCTCATGGGCACCACGTTCATTTCATGCCAGATTTTTATATTGAAGAATTCACTTTCCAAGTCCCTTAGATCAATAGACAAGTTGTGCAATGCTTCTTGAATATATTGGTTTGTAATCGCATAACCGACTAGCCAATTTTTCACGTCATCTTCACCATATTCAAGAATTCCATAGAAATTTTCAAATGACAGTATTTTATAGATATGAACTTGATCATCAAATGCTTGCTTAGTTAAAAACAACAAGTTGATTATCAATTTTGGGTCTTGGACTTCATTGTTGTTGGCAACTATATCTATATCAGTTAGCTTCTTGAATAGTTTGTCTCTTCTAGATATGGCCTGGCTACATTCTTGAACGATATCGTTCAGGTTCTTTACCTTTTCTTTCCAGCATGCGTTTAGTTGGTCTATTCGATCCAGGGAAGGGAGATCCTCCTGTCTTCTTCTGAATTCCACCATACTGGTAATGTTAACACCAAATGGTAAAACTGCATCGAGGTAGAAACCTTGCTTGTTCTTGAGATCTGCTTCCAAATACTCATGAAAAGCATGCACTCTTGTTCCAAAAGAGACCATATTCTTTGACATCTCCCAAGCTTATGTTATTAATTCCATTTTTATGTTTATATTCTTTTCCACATAGCCTTGGGTCGATGTGAGAAGGATTGTTGATCCTTTTAACTTTGGTGCAGGTGAATTTGGCCTGACCATTGCCAAAGGAGTAGCAAACAATGGAAGAGGCATTAGAGTTGCCTCCAATTCTTTGATTTGCTTCTTTAACATGACGTTTTTCATTTCAAGGCCACTTATAGAGTTCTCTAGAGCATGTCCAATTGGTTGATGCATCTAGGATATGTGGGAAGGGTGCATGTTGCATAGGTTGATCTCTTAACGAGATTTCCCTTTCTTATTCTTTACATCTATAAATCAATAATCAATTTTTTGGATTCGTTGTCAAAAACATCACAATGAAATGCAAAAGACTCTTCTTCGTCCAATGTATCTATGCCAATTATTTCCATCCCGGGATTGTGTGGAGTAGTGATTTCTAGGTGGTCTTTGTTAGGGAACATTTTTTCAATGTCAATTTATAGTTCCATATCTTTGAGGGAGAGATCGTATATATCAATTTCTTCCCTTGGTTCCTCCTGTTCTTGGACTATTGTTTTATGTTTTTAGCCTGCAGGAAGTTTGTGACAACTTTCAATTTTGCTGGAGGGAGAGTTCTTATCTCCTCCTCTGCCTGAAGAACTGTGTGTGACTTTGTTACTTGGGTAGGTCGTTGGAGTACTGCTACAAGATGTTGTGGTCTTGGGTGTGGCGGTCGAGGATTGGGCACTTTTTTCACCCGGGCCTTTTCGGTTCTGCTTGTGAGAATAATTAGTATTGGTACAGAGTTCATTCAGGATAGTTTTCGTGAAAGAACTATTGAAGTGGTTCCTGACCATGAAATCCCAGAATTTCCAAGGCAGAGAGATGAATTGACCTTTTTTTTTCATGGAAAAAATGCAACCAGCAGATGCACTTCCTTGTTATTCCAGCAAAAAACATTGTACCAGATATGTGACATGGAAGGAAGCAAGAATTTTGTTTAGACCCAAAAATCCTTATAACATTATAGTTCTCTATTTCTTCTAGTGTTCCCTTCCTATTCAGGAAGATTGTTGGCTGGCCAGACAACCGGCGAAAATACTTTCCAAATATCAATGTTTTAAAAACTGAAACAAAATCATTAAAGACCTTATAAAAATGTTGGCAAGCATCATGTCTCCATAATTTCTGGCACGAGAATGTTACTGGGTCAAATTCATAGTTCATCTTCTTACACATAGATAGTCCAGGAAATGGATAGCAATTCGGCACGACAAAAATTAAATAAGATGGCATAAATAATTTCGTATGCCTCTTGTATTGCAATAACTAGGAAGAGATTTTAATGGAAATCAACTTGCCACAATGGAATATGGATTGTTCCTTGACCATAAAATATAAAATATACAGAATCATCCAAGCGATGCCGCTTGCACTTTCTTGTGTCATTGTCCTCGTGAAAAGCCATGCAATTTGCCGAAAATGTTTTTTAAATGCACTAACATGTAATATGGCCATGTCCTGGGGAGTGGGCACTGGATCCTGTGAGAACTTCGGCAAGAGGTCCAATTCATTACCATGCTTTTTTAAGAACTGTCTGCAATTNATTGGGTCGGGACGTGTTAACATCTTTCAAAATACTTGAGGTGATAGGGATATTTGGGAATGGTTTCCCATCTAGATAATCCACTGGTTCGGAATATAGTTCTCGATGCAGCACGTGACCAAGTCTTTAAAGTAAAAAAAATCGGGGATACAATCTACCGTTGCAATTTTAGATGTCGAGATAACTTGCATCTGGGTAGAAGTGGATGAGTAGTAGTCATAAGCTATGGACCACTGAAAACTCTGGTCCTCGTGCTCAAAAATATTTAGGGTATCTCCACAAAAATTTTGTCGGGATGCAACCATAAGGTAATGAGAACCTTCCTTCAATCCTCATTGTATTTAAAATGGATGTTTCAAACTCATAATATAATCTCCGATAAATCTTGGTTCAATGTGTTTTAATGGGAGATGTCCTCGACCTTTTCACCTTTTAATGCCAATCTTTTCAAAGCTAATAAAAGTGTCATCAATTTGCATTGGGAAAGTGTGCGAAGATGGCAGGGAAATCAAGAAACTATGGAAAAGCGAGGAAAAAATTCCGAGATATGTAATATACCTGGATCTTGAAAAAAACAGGTTCAAGTTAGAAGATAAGTTGTTTATATTTACTTAAACAATTTTCATATTATTTTATTTTAGTATTGTTCTTTGTGGTCCAAATGCAAACTATGTTCAAATTGAAAGTGTGGAGCAACATTTTCATATGCAAGCATACTCTCAAATATGTGAATTTGTAATATATGCACAATACTAAAGAGGGGCATCATGTGAACACCATTGTAGTTGACAGTGCGCCAACACAATATTGCATTCTTGCTATGATGGTGCCTTAAAAAAACTAAAACAACCAACATTTTTCTGTGAATTCAAGATTGACAGAAAGAAACTAATCAGATTTCATAATATTCTCCCATAAATGCATTTTAATGGGAGATTACCTCAAGCTTTCTGCTTATTAATGCCAATCTTTTCGAACATTTGTGGTGAGATGCCACTAGTAAAATCATAATTAATGTGCATTGGGAAGGGGTGAAGGTGGTGGGGATGGAGGAGAGTTAAAGATGCTTTGATAATTTTTTGAACCTGGGAGTCTGTGGTGGAATAGTAGATCACCCAAGTTTTGATGCAAGATGTATACTCGAAACATGGGGAATGAGATTTTGATAAAGCATACCTGGGAACCCGCAGCCATAAAATTGGCTAAGGAAACGAAAGTGGTCGGTCAGACTCGTGATGACAAGATATAGATGGATATACAATTTGTGAGTCTGCGACCTGGAAACCTGCTATTATAGAAATGCTACTAAGTATATAAGAGGAAAAAAATAAAGGGAGCGAATAAGTTTATGCTTGACATAAGAACACTTTGTTTGATAATTGTCAAGCGATAGAAACACATCAATTATGGGGCATGAGAGTTCGGGACATGACAGTTCCATAGGGCCCAGATGGGAACCAATGGGCATAAAATTGGCTAAGTATGGAAACAAACAGTAGTCGGTCGGACTCGTGATGTGAAGATATAAATGGATATATAATTTATGAGTCAGCAACCCCGGGAACCTGCGAGCATAGACATGCAACTATGTATAGAAGAAGAAAGGGATAATAGAGGGGAAGAAGAAAAGGGGAAAAGTGGCAAGTATAGAAGAGAAAAACAAAGGGATTAAATAACTTTATGCATCACAAAACAACAGTTGGTCTTATGGAAAGACGGGGAGGTCAGACGCAGTTATCATAGGTAGAGTGAGGCTTGAGAGTTCAAGGAGTCTGGGGTCGAATTGTAGATAAGCATAGTTTTGGGTGCAAGATGTATATCCAAACACGGGGCATGAGAGTTCGATAAAGAGTGAGGCTGTATATCCAAAGACGAGGCATGGGAGTTCGATAAAAAGTGAGGTTGTATATCCAAAGATGGGGCATGGGAGTTCTATAATGGATTAGGGGGGACCAGCGGCCATAAATTTAGCTAAGTGTGGAAACTAGCTGGGAAAAATATCAACTATGGGAAAAATATTTTCAGCCATGGAATATAGCTGGAGCTGAACATACCCTAGTTGAAGATAAAAGAGATGTTGTTTATATCTATCTCAACAAGAAATAGAGAAAATATATTACTTAGCACATTTATATGCAAGCATTCAGACAAATTCATCGTAGGTAGACTGAGGCTTGGGGCTTCGAGTCTGGGGTCGAATTGTACATCATTGAAGTTTCGGGCGCAAGGTGTATACCGCGAACACAGGGCATGAGAGTTTGAGAGAGAGAATTCTCAAGCGATAGAAACACATCAACTATGGGAAAAACATATAGCTGGACAAATTGGACAATGTGTGCAATTATTCCCAGGCATATGCATTGTATTTGTTGCGGCACATTGCATACCAGTTTTTTTAGATGTGGCACATAAGGCTCCATCCTTGTGCCCAATTACCGTGTTATTGTTTCAATGTAGCAATGCATAGAATACAATGCACATGAAAGAAAGCTGCTATGTAGGAAGACATGAAAAAAAAGATGGAGTACAAATTTATTTATTTCAAGATAGAAACATAGAAAATAGAATTGACATGAAGACAAGTTAATGTACAGGAAGATATGAAGTATCCAAGGAGAAAAAAAAACAGAGCTGCAAACCAGTTCAAAAAACACAGACAGAGTAAACGAAAAACTATTGGATATGGAACACGGGTAGAAATATGCACCTTTACATGGATTCTTCTACATTTTCGGTTGAGAGTTCTTTCTCGTGTCCAGTTTTCTTGTTTGTTTCTCTGGAAAAAAGGTACAAAAACAAAATGGACATGAACATAAGTTGACATGTAAAGAAAAAAGCAAGGAATATGTATATAGAGTAAATAAAATAGAAATATAGTATAAAATATATGTGACACGGTGCGCTGGTTGGCGGACTCATAGGTTCACATTTATAGGCATGCCTATGTATCACAAGTCCGACTGACCGAAACATGATGTTTAGTAATTTATAGAATATTATAACATTTTACCAAGATTTATAGTAATTTATATAATGCTATAATTTATCACGAGTTCGACCGACCGCTTCCTGTTAAATTTTTAATTAAAATAAAGTACCAAGGCAAGTGTTTCTCTTCCCCAGACGCCTAAGGGAGAGAAAGTGCCTAATGTGGGTCCTAGTAATTTAATTTGTGAGATGCAAATTAAAATATAACTTTATGACTAAAGTGACGGTGAGTGAAGAGACACCAAATCTCAGCCACCCATCTAATCTAATCTCAACCATTAGATTAGAAAACCCCTCACCTTCCCTCATGAGGTCGACTAGGGAAAGAGGGCGCACCCATTCTTGGGTAGTTCATTCATTTGTTGTTGAGAGAGCAAGAGAGAGCTGGGAGAGGTCGAGCTTGAGAAGAGAGACAACATTTGCTGAAGGAAAGCACGCATCCCAAGGCAAAGAGCATCACGGATTTTGAGGCAGCAGGCAACAAGGAAGAAC
>JASDQU010372382.1:4488-28834 GCA_032191745.1 Picea mariana
GCTTCTCCGACTGCACAGTTTCGAGTGCTTATGGACTGTTTCTCCGTCGAAGTACTTCGAAGGTTGGCCAAGTCGTCTATCGTTCCACCGAAGATGAAATTCTGGATTCTGTGCATAGGCCGGTCGGAAGAACGAGAAAATGAGATTTGTGGGGCGTTATTTCCTGTGATCCCAATGTCTTATCCCGCGGTGGAGAGTCCGGTCTCATTATCAGCAGTAGCGATCTTGACGTTGTCGTCTCTGTGGACAAGCCCAGCATGACGATGACTCTCGACAGCTGTGTAACCCTCGGGGATGGCATAGATGCTGCGGCTACATTCGCCTTACTGGTTAGGTGTAACTCCTGAGGGACTGGTAGCCGCCGCCGGCCGGTGCTTATTGTAGGACCCTGTTTGGCAAGGGAAGTGCCGTGCAGACGAGGATCTCAATGCAGCTAAATTTTTGTTTGGGTTGTACAACATTTTAGGTGGTAATGGCTTATATATAGTTTGAGTGGGTTTAATGGTTAAGAACATGTGTTTTTTCTTAAGAGATTACAAGTTCAATCGAGAAGGGATAGGCTATGTATACTTTACTAGCCAAATCGTTCGCCTGAAAAAATCCCTTATCCCACAATTTAATGTACAGACTTACTCGTGACCTTAAAAATAAATTATTATTATTATTATTATTATCCTTGTTAATAATAATCTTCTCATTATTGAAGACGGCCTGGCCAACAAGTCCAGGACAGAAGACGTGGGCAGCCTTTCAGGAAGTCAGACAAAGAAACACTTCATAAGCACTCGAAATGTGCAGTCGGTGAAACTCTGAACCACATTCAGCCACGGGACAGTAGTCCGCACAACGGATCAACTCTGAACCATACCCTTCGTCTAGTTGCGTTGCGTTGCGTGTGTCAATAATTCTCCCACAGATGCTTGTAATGGAAGATGAAAAGCTCGAACAAACGTTCAATCACTTTGCGTGATGTTTCCTTGCCTTTTAAACAGTAAATCAAACCTAACTTGGGAAAACGAAGGTCGACATATAAGAATCTGTTCGTGCTCGTTCAGCAATTTGCGTGTAATATTTCTTTTCATTTTTAAACAGTAAATCAAACCTAACTAAACAGTAAATCAAACCTAACTTTTAATATCTTATCATCAGAAAGGGAAAACAAACGCCAACATAAATGAATCGATTTTTGCTTGTAAAACACTTTGCGTGAAATATTTCTTTTCATTTTTAAACAGTAAATCATACCGAACTTCGGAAAGCAAGGCCAAAATATATGCCTCTGTTTGTGGTCTTAAAGCACTTTGCGTGAAATATTTGTTTGCATTTTTAAACAGTGGATCAAATCTAACTTTCTTACCTGCACACATGGGTGGTTAACCGAAACACATGTTTGGTATAATAATGCGTGACTATAAATATATATTTTCAATTGATCTGATCATTAATTATTTTCAATTGAGCTGATCTTTCAGAATCCAGATCATTAATTATATATATTTTTTCAATTGAGCTGAATCGAGACAGAGTACTCGATGATCGAAATTCACAACCAATTAGTTGGTGCAGGACGACTCTAAAAAATGCAAGAAGATACTCAAATTCTTAAAGTTGGTGCAGGACGACTCTAAAGATTATTACTTGTAAAGAAAAGATATACGGAAAGTAATTGCCGTGTCAAAACATCTTAAACACAGATATAAAAATTAGCAAGCAAGCCAGTGTAGCACCGAGGCCCACAGCGACAAGCAACAACGAAACCGATGGCATATCATTTTCCATAGTATAATGGGTCATGGCCATAGCAAAACTTTTTAACCGATGATATATCCCTTTGAACCTGGGGACAATGTCATGAAACTATATGGAATATTGTGCATATTATAGGATTTTCTTTATCACACAGTTAAATTTGTATAAAATGCATTATTATTATGATTAACTATGAAAATCTATATTACAGATTATGAGGATGAGTTTATGATCATGAAACTATCTGAAATAATGGGTGTTTCATATGAAATAATGGGTTCTTTGGATTTTTTTTAAAATTCACAGAGTTAATTTTTTTTAGAAAATGCACCATTATTATAACCAACTATTAATAAAAATCTGAACACTGAAATAGATTATAATCTATTACAGTTTTTGATGATGAGTTTTAAAACTCCATACACATTATGGAAGAATTATGGAAGAATGTAAAAATATGACATTATGGAAGAATGTAAAAATATGCATGATACTATAAAAGCCTTTCTTTTTCAAATATTTTAAAACATTTTAAACACAAATATCAAGCAAACAAGTTTCATAATTTTGATTAATATTAATTTTAATTAAAAAAAAACAATTTTTAATATTTTTGAATTTATTAAATTTAAAAAATATTATTAAAATATATTATATTTTATTAAATTTAAAACACATTATTAAGCTATACTCTATTTTATTAGATTCAAAGCACATTATTAAAATACATTATATTATATTAAATATAAAACATATTATTCTATTAAATATAAAACATATTACAAAAGCACACTTTATTCTTTAAATTTAGAATATATTATTAAATTATGCTATATTTTTTTAAGTTATATTTTATTAAATATAAAACATATTACAAAAGCATACGTTATTGTGTGGGCGTAGATACCATGTTGAAGAAAAAGTTGGTAGCATAGAACTAGACTTAGATTACCTCAGGGAAAATTTTCAAGTTTTAGAGTATTTCCTTTACCTAACAGATGTCACCTTGAGATTTTCTATAGATTTTCATTTTTAGATTACGTGAGGCCAAATCTTCAAGTTTTAGAGTATTTCCTTTGCCTAACATATGTCACTTTAAGATCGTTGATAATTTTTTCATAGAGAAAATGAAGATTGATAATTGATAAAAGGATCACTAAAACCCGGACCTTTTCACCTAACTTCCAAATATGCGCCAAGTTTTAACGGTAATTCATGTTTATTACTCATTCTATTTGGGTCTCTTTGAAGAGCGCCTATTCTAATATGGAAATGGACATGAAGAAATTCTATAGGTCAAGTTGGAATAGAGAAAAGGTTGAACCACATTGTCAATTAAATTGGGACATTATTAAACATTTTTTCTTATTAAAGGAGCTTTCATTTTGGATTGGGCCTCCTTTAATTCACATTGTCTATGTTAGTCACCTCTCATATAGTTTGGGACTATTACACATTTGTTTTTGATTAAAGGAGCCTTCATTTTGGATTGGGCCCCTTTTAATTTACATTGTCTATGTTGGTCACCTCTTATATAGTTTGAAGGTAATAATTTTGGTGAGACTCCTTATTTCTAGGTCCTAAGTCTCTACATAAGGAATACATGCTACAACAAGATCATAATTGTCAACTTGTTTAGGACCTAGATCCACTATATAGATATTGAGAAGAAACTTAGCATGGTCAACAAAGGTAATATTATTGTAGATCACATCCAACATCTTCTTCCCGATCACCATGTGCTCAAACTTGGCCTCCCTTCATCTTGACCTTCCTCGCATGAATGGGAAAGGGGAGAGGCCACAACTTTCTCTCATTACAAGGTGTCCATGGAGTATATGTGGCAATTCATTTCTTGAAGGTTGATCGAACAAGTTGTGGCAAGTGAAATCAAAGTACAATCAATAGGTTGTTTTGGATTTGAAATATCCATAATCATACTTATGAACTGAAAAAGTTATTATTTGCCTCATGTACAACTAAAAGAGAGATCACAATTAATAAGTGATTAGAGTACCTAGCTATGAAAACCATGTGTTGTTGAGAGTGTGGGTACATTGATACCATGAAGAATTTAATTTTTGTTTATCGGCTTTTCAAATTAACCCCGTCAATGTCAAGCTAATATGACAACATATCTCCATACATTTATCACCTTATAGGATGCATTCATATAAGATTGCCTACCATTGGCTATATAATTCTAGTTTACCTAGTTTTTTGTTCTAGTTTTTTGTTATAGTTGACATTATTTTTATTCCTTGGAAGAAACAAAATAATGTTACATTTAAAAAAAAATCTCTTTAATTGGATTTTTATGGTATTATGGCATCCTCACATGTGCTATAATGTCATTGCAGATCATAATGTAGAATCACAAGGTACTACTTGAGATGGAGTGCATCCAACATCTTCTATAATACATGCATGGGTCTTGAGGGACCGTGAGAATGAAGCCATTTGACCTTGTTCCCATCCTTTTGTATCCCACTAGAATAGGGTCACATTGAGGAGATAGTAGGCCTTTCCACTAGGTTGGAAAAAAGGTGTGCAAAAGATGCGAGCATGGGAGATTGTCCCGAAACCCTTAGCATAATGATATGTATTCACAAAACATGATATTGGCTATATCTAAAGGTACAAAGCCTCTAAATCCTCATATGGATGGTTGGAAACATATTCATATTATTAATGTCTACTCCCTAACATATGGAAATGGCTTAGACGACCATGAAAAACATTCTCATGTAGTTCGCATGGTTGTCTTTTAGTCTTTTATCCTCAACTATATACTCTTTTATATTACATTCTATATGGGAAATTATAAGGAGCCATCCTTATATTAAAGTTTAAAAATCCCGAAGAATCTTACTAATTTTTAAAATTTCAACTATAAAATGTTTGACAATAATTTTGTAAAAACATTAAAATTTCTAAGGATTTTATATACTTTCTTGAAAATTTTGGTGATTTTTAGAGTAAAATACTTTATGCTATAAAATTTGAGTGAATAAAATGGAAATCGACAAATCATTTTTTGAAACAAAACATAGAAAATTAGTCCATGAAAGAAATTTAACCCCTAAATTTTTCTCAAATAGTATATGAACAAATTTATCTTAACACTACTATTAAAAGTATTTTGGATAAATAGTCCCTGAGGTGTAGGACAGTCAGTGACAGAGTGTGTTGTTAAGGCACTCTGTCATGTTAAATTCATCGGTTCAAAACCTGCGGGGACAAAAAATCCATCCATGTTAAGGGTTGGTGTGGTTCTGGGCGAGTACAATCCCTGAGTTATTTTGATGGCTTAGATGCCCCTGAGTCGTGGTTTTTCAACTACAAGGTAGTCACGCAGGTCAGAGATAGACTAACAAACAAAACAAAAATATTTTGGATAAATCTAATACTATTTTTATACACCCATTATTATTATAAATATGGTCTCTATTACTAATAATAAGAGTAACATTTGGTTTAAAAAAAATATTATAAATATGGTGTCTATTAATAATAAAAAGAACCTTTGGTTTAAAAAAAGTCAAAGATTTAGATTAAACAAGTGTTGCATGAAAGCGTAGTCCCTTCCAGGATGGAATGGGGATAAATGCGACTGAATACAAACACGTGGGAAGAAAGTTGAAGTACGTGTGGTATCCATGCAGAATTTAGCATTCTCGAATTAGTTTTCTTAGAAACAAAGGTTCGTGGACACCAACAATTAGGCATACAAGATAATAGTAATAACGTCGTGCAACAAAGGCATTCCCAAATTAGCTATCTTTGAAAGTAATAAAGTTTGTTACATAAACAAAGGTTTCTCGACAAAAAAAAATATTAGCATACAATAGACACAAAAAAATTGAAATTTATCAAAAATTAATAATGTCTATTAAATGAACAAAGGTTCCTCGACACCAAAAATTGAGCATACAATAGAATAAAAATAAAAAATGAAAATAACAATTACAATTAAATGAATAAAAAATGAATAAATGAATAATAATTAAAAATAAAATAAATAAATGAAAATCTATTACAAATGGAAGCCTCTGGTATAGATATTCATTTTGTTTTGTTGTAATTGTTATTCCCATAAATACAGATATACAGTAATACATGATTTCTATTAATGAAAGAAATGTACATAGACTGTAAAAATACAAAGTGAAAGACTCGCTAGAATGGTGGGAGCTGATCTCTGAGAAGAGATGTGACAGCTACTCGCATTCGCAAGAAGATGATTACAATTGAGGCTATGAAGGAACTTTTACAATAAACAGGAATGCCAAAAAACATAGATATCCAAAAACCTAACCCTAGTGGATGGACCACCAAAAGTCATGTGGGCCCCATTTGGGTAAGTTAGTACATACACTTCACGGGGTCGTAACTTTTGCATACGATCTCTGTTTTAGGCATATAATAGCTCGTTGGAAAGGTATCAATGAGGAGATTCATTTTGGGGGCTCAATCATGCCTTTGAATATCATCAAGAACTTTGATCTCGAAAAACCTTCATTTGGGCCCTCAAAATGGCCCCGAACGTTAAAACCTACTAAAAATAGTAAATTGCCAAAATTGCCAAAAAACTATTTTGAGCCAATTGGAAAAGGTGGGTGGCCACTGATATCCACCTAGAAAAATACTCCGTCCTTAGTAAGCAATGACCTCCATTGCATCGAGTTCCTTGGCGAGAGGGAAAAGCATTTTCTAACTCTGTATCTTGGTGAGTTGCTTGCCTTGCTGGAGACATCGCGCTGCTCAATTTGTGGAAGTCTGTCATGAACCTCTTGAGGTCGAGGTTGTTCAAAAAATCTAGCTGCATGAGAGAACAGTGTGTGGAAGGAGTCTTTGCACTTTTTTGCAACATTGTTGACCTTGTTTTGTTGGATAGAAGGTGCTTAGGGTGAGGTTGTAGTGGTTGCAATGTCCTTCTGTTCCCCTTTTGAACAAACTGTGAAGAAGCTGAATTTTGCAGTATGAGATACTACCTTGTGACACTTTTTAGGTGGAACAGTAGTTGGAACTACCACTGGTATTCTATAGAGATGACCCCCAAAATTAACAATGACACTACGGGGTCAAGACTCATAAACAACATGGCATCTCCACATATATGGTTGGAACAAGAGGACATCATAGACATCCAATGGGGAAAAATTACATAAGACATCATCCTTGAAGGGTTGGATGTCATGTGATAATCGACACTGTTGGCTAACACAGAGATCTCATCCTTGGTGAAGACACCCGATGTTGTATGGCTACGAGTGTGGTGTTGTCAACAATCCCAACTGTTTGACGACCTCTGCTGAGATGAGGTTCTTTTCAACAATAAAATGCAGTGGTATCAACAATAAAATGTAGTGGGGTCCCCTTCACCCACATCTATGAATGAAAAAGGCACTCCCCCTCTTCTAGATCTATTGCTTCTTCTGGTTGAATTGTTGCGGTCGTGACAATAGCAATGGGGTCTGCGTCCATGATCTGTCCTTTATCAGTATTTTCAGAATCAGATTTTGAATCAGGGTTCGGCTCCTTGTCTTTGATCTCAACCACCAATGACTATTTTGAGTGAAATTCATCATTGTTGTGCGAGGGGATTATGTAGAAATCGCACCATTTTCCGTTGCCCTTCTTTGTCTTCCCGTGACCCTTCTTTTCCTGTGTCTTGTAATGGTTTTTGGGAGACTATTTGTTAGGGATGCCTTTGTCATACTTTGGTTGTTGCAGATTTGCAGGCCCAAACTCCCATTTATTATAGTGCTTAAATTTCTGCTCAATTTTAACAGCAAATAGATAAGCAACACCGAGTGATGAGATGTCCATAAAATCCATTTGAGTCTAGATGTATCTGTGTAAAGCCCCACGGTATTTCAGAACCAAGTGTCACTCGAAGTCTTTGATACCCAGCTTGGTGCACAAGGTATGGAAGGTATTGGTGAACTATGGAACTGCTTGGCTCCTCTATTGTCGTAGTGTGGTCCATATCATGCATTGATCCTCATAGCTGGCAATAGGGTAATACTGTTCCTTTACTGCATCCACAAGAAAATCCAAAGTGGGATCGACCCCATATATTCTAGACTCCTCTATGGAACTTTTATCCCAGTAAGTTTCCCACCAATGTTTGACATGAGGGAGATCCTTAAGGAGTGTGAAGATGATCTTTTCTTTGTCGAAGAAATTATGAAAAGAGAAATAACCTTCTAGCAGAGTTAACCATTTTTCTAGGGCTTCTACATCTATCTATCCTTCAAATACAAAAATATCAGAATTAACTTGTACCTTGAAAGGCGAGGTGCCTCCAAAGTGGTTGCTTGATGAATATGCGCCTGATGCTATCAGCAAGCGTTGAAGGATGTGGGAAAAAGTCTTCATCATTTCGTCCCCCTATCGCGTGAGAGCTTGCTCAAGCAACAGATTGATAGGATTGTTTCTTGGGTGTGCGAGAGTGATTCTCTTCAAGAGAGACAAGCTCTATACCCAACTTTCTATACTTAGACCTTGTCAGGGACATGCACTGAAAAAACTATCAAGAGCAGCATGCTTTGATACCACTGATCCATATTATTTTTGGCACGAAATGAGAGTGGAGATATAATAAATAAATGCACAGAGATATCAAAGATATTCAATAATGTAGCAAAAATGTATCAGAGATGCAACCATAAATACAGATATATAGTAATACACTATTTCTATTAATGAAAGAAATGTACAGAGACTGTAAAAATACAGAGTGAAAGACTCGCTAGAATTGTGGCAGCTTATCTCTAAGAAGAGATGTGATGGCTACTCGCATTCGTAAGAAGATGATTACAATTGAGGCTCTGAAGGACTTTTTATAATAAACAGGAATGCAAAAAACCCTAGACATCCAAAAACCTAACCCTAGGAGATGAAGTGCCAAAATTCATGTGGACCCTGTTTTAGTTAAATAAATTAAAACAAAACTTACGCCTAACCTTGTTTTCTAGTTTAAGTTGCGCAAATGTGAAATGTTCTTGAACTCACCCTGACAAATCTGGTTGATGCAGGTTAAATCATTCATTATGGTTAGGACTCAAGGAAATCGAGGTAGAGGGGCATCATCACAGGGACCGCCAGCGCCACAACCACCATCGCCTGAACTAGCTCTCATACTACGCTCTTTGGAGGCCATAAATGAGACTTTAAAGGGGCGTCAACTGACACGGATCGAAGTGGAACCCCCACCATGTGGAACAGGTAATCCAGAAGCGTCAGGGGATTCAGGGGGAGGACCTCCACCCAAAGACATCACTAGAGAACTGCAGAAGATCAAAATTCAAAAGTTTGTCAGGGATCGCGCCAGTGAACGTGCAGAAGCATGGTTGGAAGGCATGACAAGGTGTTTTTCCTTAAAAGACTATGCGTCCACTTCAAAAGTGAAGATAGCGATTTTTCAGTTGAGAGATAGTGCCTTGAACTGGTGGGGCAACTTGTAAAGGAAACTGCATCTTACCCCAGACACCGTGTCTTGGGAACTTTTTGAGGAGAGGTTACGAAGGAAATATCTACTAGCTTACTATGAGGAACAATAGGTGGGAGCATTTCATGCTCTAGTACAGGGAAATAGGACCATAGAATAATATGAGATTAGGTTTATGGAATTGGTCAAATATGTTTTATATGTGAGTAATGACCAATGACAGGCAGAACGCTTTGTTTATGGGTTAAAACCTAAGATAAGTGCTATGGTGTGGATGTGGAAACCGTCTTCAATAGAAAAAGATGTGGAAAATGCCTGTTATACAGAGGAACACATGAGATTAACTGGAGGTACGAGACCGACCTTTCCGCATTGTCTTGGATTCGTGGGGAAGGCCCCTAGGACATTTTCTAGGGGAGGGGGCTCAAGGCCACCTCCATATGGTAATACAGTCGTACCAAGGACAGTAGCCGCATGGATTTCAATGGATGTGAGTGTAGCATATCGTTCATCACCAATGACGTAGGTAGGTCCACGACCACCTCAGGGAGCAACTAGTATGGGCAGGGGTTCCAGGGGAAGGAACTCATTTCAGAGACAGTCACAGAACAATGCGCAGGTTCAATCTCATGTTACCTGTTGGGGATGTGGAGGAACCTATTACCAGTGTGACTTCCAGAGTTACAATCACGATTTGTGCATATAGAGGGAAAGGCCCCGATGGGAAGAGCAAGTGGAAGCCACTAGATTTATGCAGCAGTTAATAATCACCAGGCATAACATCAATCCATAGTGGTGGAGTCATTAGGTACGCTAAATCATATCAATGTAAAGATTTTATTTGATTATGGTGCTACAAATAGTTTCATTTCACCATCTGCGTTAGAAAAGAGTGGGTTGGTAGCCTACGAGCACGATGACTTTAAACAAGTCGAGATGGCTTCAGGGGAAAAACAAGTGGTAGAACCTAGCATTGATAATTGTATAATATACCTAGGAGCGTGTACTACCAGGTTGAAGGTATATGTCACTGCTCTCGAGACATATGACCTAATCATTGGAATGGATTGGTTAGAAGCTCATCGAGCTTCAGTAGATTTTTTCACAAAAAGGGTGCTCTGTGTTGATGACAAAGGAAGGCCAGTAGAGATCCATGGTGTACATAGAAAGGTGTCATTACACTTTATCTCAATTATGAAGGTTAAGTAATGCTTGAGGCAAGGGTGTCGACTATATGTAGTGGAAGCAGTGAATGAAAGGAAGGGACCCTCCTTGGATCAGTACCCAGTATTGTCAGAATTTAAGGATGTTTTTCCGAACGAGTTACCAGGGTTACCTCCTGAGAGGGAGCTTGATTTTACTATTGAGCTAAAACCTAGTGTAGAACCAATTTCCAAGACTCCATATCGGATGACAGCAGCTGAACTTTGTGAGTAGCAAATGCAGTTGAAAGAGTTACTGGACTTAGGGATAATAAGGCCCAGTGTCTCAACTTGGGGTGAACCAGTAATTTTTGTAAAGAAGAAGGATGGTTCCTTACGATTGTGTATAGAGTACAGGGACTTGAACTGTGCTACAGTGAAAAATAGGTACCCAATGCCGCGAATAGATGACCTCTTTGATCATATGAAAGGAGCAGTGGTATTCTAAAAGATTGATTTGCAATAAGGGTATCACCAGTTAAGGATTAAGGAAGGTGATATTCCTAAAGCTGCCTTTCAAACTTGGTTTGGGCATTACGAGTTTGTCATAGTAACGTTCAGATTGACCAATGCACTAGCAGTATTCATGAGCCTCATGAATGGAGTACTCTGGAAGTACTTAGACCGTTTTGTACTAGTATTTCTAGATGACATCCTCATCTATTCCAAAAATGAAAGAGAGCATGAGGAACACTTACGAGTGGTGTTGTCCTACCTTACAGAGAACAAATTGTATGGGAAGTTGTCAAAGTGTTCCTTCTTCCAGAAAGAGATCCACTATTTAGGTCATATCATTTTTGGTGAAGGAATCTCTGTGGACCCAGAAAAGGTAAAGGCCATTATGGAGTGACCAGTGCCGAAAAATGCCCATGAGCTGAGAAGATTCATGGGGCTAGTAGGATATTATCGGAGATTTGTGGAAGGATTCTCTAAAATAACGAAACCCATCACCACTTTGCAGCGCAAGGGGGGTCAGGTATGAATGGACAGAAGAATGTGATAGTGCATTCATTGAGCTTAAGAGGTTACTAACTAGTGCACCAATTCTATGAGTGTCGGATATGGAAAAGGACTTCACAGTCTGCATGGATGCCTCGAAGCAAGGGTTGGGGGCTGTGTTGATGCAGGATGGAGGAGTGATAGCTTATGGGTCAAGGAAGTTGAAGAAACATGAAGAGATTTATGCTAATCATGATTTAGATTTGGCAGTTGTAATGCTAGCTCTGAAACATTGGAGGCACTATCTTGTGGGGTGAAACTTTGAGCTCAAAATGGACCATCAAAGTTTAAAACATCTCTTCACTTAAAGGGATCTGAATGCCAAGAAAAGGTGATGGAGTGAGTTTATGAGTGAGTACGATTTTGGTATTTCATACATCAAGGGAAAGGAAAATGTGGTTGTAGATGCCTTGAGTAGGAGACCACGTGTCTTCTCCTTGGTACCCTTAAAGGTAAATCTGAGGGAACGTGTGTTGACACAACTCCAAGGAGACAGTTTGTATTTAAAGGTTACTTCAAACCTCCAGAGTGGGAGGCAATTAAATCCAAAGTATGAAGGATATAGTTTGGAAGAAGATGAACTATTGAGATATCAGGGAAGGATGTACATCCCTGAAGATGGGCATATTCGAAGCATCATACTGAAGGAAGCCCATAGAGCACTTTATTGTGTGCATCTGGGTGTGAAGAAGATGTATGCAGACACAAGGAAGATTTTCTTCTGGGTAGGGATGAAGCATGATGTAATCCATTTCGTCACCAAATGCCTAGAGTGTCAACAAGTGAAATCTGACCACCATCACCTGGCAGGCCTCCTACAACCACATGATGTTCCTATGTCCAAGTGGGAAATCATCTCTATGGATTTTGTTGTGGGGTTGCCACTCACATATCATAGACACAATGCCATTCTTGTGATAATTGATAAGTTAACCAAGAGTGGTCAAGTTATTTTGGTTAGAGACAGTTACGCTATCACTGATGTGGCACGTGTGTTTGTAAGTGAGGTCATCCATTTGCATGGGATACCTAAGAAGATCATTTCAGATAGGGACTCCAGATTTACTTCTAGGTTTTGGACAAGTTTGCAGTCAGCGTTGGGGACTCAGTTGAACTTAAGCACAACTTATCATCCTGAAATAGATGGGAAAACTGAGAGAGTAAATCAAGTCATGGAAGACATGCTTAGAATGTATGTCATGGATAATCAAACCCATTGGGAGAAGTACCTACCTTTAGTATATTTTGCCTACAATATAAATTTTGATAGCTCCATCGGAATGCCACCCTACGAAGCTTTGTATTGAAGGCCATGATGAACGTCATTGAGTTGGGATAGATTAGAATACCGAGTAATATTTGGGCCAAAACTAATTCAAGAGATGGAGAAACAGGTGATTCAGATTAGGCAGAGACTAAAGGAAGCACAGGATAGGCGAAAAAGTTATGCGGATGCACACAGGACCGACCGAATTTATAAAGTGGGAGACCAGGTTTTCATTCGTATCAGGCCTAATAAGAGTACCATATGGTTTGGGAAGGGGAAAAATTTTTCACCTCAATTTATAGGACCATTCATAATCCAAGAGAAAATTGGACCCATTTCCTATTGTGTCATACTGCCACCCCACTTGCATAATGAATCACTATGGTTCTACATGTATATGTTCTACGTCATTATGTTGCTAATGAATCACAGAAGATAAATTGGAAGGAATTGCAGGTATTGGATGCAGGAACCCTCATGGTAGAACCGTTACACATATTGGACCGTAAAGTCCAACAACTCAGGAACCGTCTGGTAGAGCAAGCTAAGGTCCAGTGGGACAAGTATAGTCTAGGATTTGCTACTTGGGAAGATGCTGAGACACTACGACGAGATTATCCCTCACTTTTTTGACCACCTCAAGAATATGTTTCTCGAAGGTTGGGTGTATGTAACACCACCTTTTGACTTAGATAACTAGGATTACCTGAGGCCTACACACCTTTATTTTCTATTCACAAGTGAAACTATTAAATAATACACTTGAATTTTTAACACGTATGAACCTTTATAAATGTTTAAATATTATTGATGATGATGGATATGATGTGATCTACTATGTGAATGTAAATTCTATGAATGTTTAAAATGTTATTGATGATAATGGATATGATGCAATATATTGTGTGAATGAGAATCCTATGAGGGTTTAAATGCTATTAGAATGATGTTGGATATGATGCAATCCATTTTGCAAATGATAATTTTATGAATAAGTGTCGTTAATTGAATTATGGGATATTATGAGATCTATTTCTAACCTGAAAACTTTGATGTTAAAGTTGTTGGTACACAGATACTGAATTGAAATTATGGTTGTATGCAATTACATGATGATAATGCATACAAATGTATGATTTTGTGTTACAGACTAATCTACAGGTTATGGGCTACGAAATGGACAAGGGATAATGATGATGAAACCGAATGTCATGACCACTGGCCGAGAAACAATATGATATGAATCTTAGTATCTGGAATTATATTGGTTTGGATGCATTTCTATGATATGTGGAAAAGTGCAAGATTCCAAGTGGTGAGACTGCCCAAAACTGAATAGACGATGACAAAAGTCCCAGCAACACAATGTCACTATACATTCCATTGTAGGGTGTGGACCCTAGTCATGATTAGGAGGGGTGGAGGTATTTCCCACCGTGTATCCTCCGAAACCTGAAGTCATGGGACGACGATGTTAGCTCACGCTCCCCTAGAAATGTAATGATGACTGTCAGTTGCCTACTGGGGAAGCTTGTCAAGTTAGTGACACTTCCGCTTACTTCAAACTTACGCCAAATTTTGGTGATTTTTAGAGTAAAATAATTTGTGATATAAAATTTGAGTGAATAAAATGGAAATCCAAAAATCATTTTTTGAAACAATAACATAGAAAATTAGTCCATGAAAGAAATTTAACCCCTAAATTTTTCTCAAATAGTTTATGAACAAATTTATCTTAACACTACTATTAAAAGTATTTTGGATAAATAGTTTACGAGGTGTAGGACTATCGGTGACAAAGTGTGCTATTAAGGCACTCTATGATGTTAAAGTCATCGGTTAGAAACCTGCGCGCACAAAAAATCCATCCATGTTAAGGGTTGGTGTGGTTTCATATGGGTACAATCCCTGAGTTATTTTGATGGCTTAGATGCCCTTGAGTGATGGTTTTTCAACCATAAGATAGTCATGCAGGTCACAGACAAACTAACAAACAAAAAAAAAAAATTGGATAAATTTAATACTATTTTTATACACCCATTATTATTATAAATATGGTCTCTATTACTAATAATAAGAGTAACCTTTGGCTTAAAAAAAATATTATAAATATGGTGTCTATTAATAACAAAAAGAACCTTTGGTTTAAAAAAGTCAAAGATTTAGATTAAACAAGTGTTGCATGAAAGCATAGTCCCTTCCAGGTTGGAATGGGGATAAATGCGACCGAGTACAGACATGTGGGAAGAAAGTTGAAGTACGTGTGGTATCCATGAAAAATTTAGCATTCCCAAATTAGTTTTCTTTGAAACAAAGGTTCGTGGACTCCGAAAATTAGGGATACAATATAATAGTAATAACGTTGTGCAATAAAGTCAATTGGGTTTAGCTTGGATGATTGTGAGGAATGATTGTTATCCTCCCCACCTAGGTTCATTTCCCATAAATGACATGATAAGCTCATAATGAGTATTTTGTAATGAATTTGAAGTTTGACCGCCAACATTTTAAAAACGCACTAACAACCCTAGTGTTGAGCTCCCGTGCTCCTGGTTCTCCCGCAGGCTGTCATTCTGGTGCCTCCTGCCCCCCTCTGTCCTCCTTCGTAGCAGCTGCAGAAGCTCCAATGGAAGCCCACTCGTCTCCAGTGCATGGTGGCACCTCTTCTGGTAAAGCCACGATAATGGCTGCGGGCCTCCCTCCCTCGATGACGACCTCCACATCCAGGCCGACCTCTCTTGCAGGTGCTTCCCCTCGTGCTCCATCGGCAACAACCTCAGTATTTCCCCCTTTGGTGATGGCCCTCTCCTTTAAAGAGGTCACTTCGTGCCAAGGGTCTCTCTCCGGTCTGCATGCATCGGCGTCAGAGGCTGCTTCTTGTCAAGGTCGCCCCTTCGGGCTTCACACAGTAGTTCCTGAAGCTCCGACAATTTCCATTCCAATGCCGTAGGAAGCCTTAAATCATGCTCGCCATTACAGTAGGCATGTTCTATTTTGTAGGTTAACGGGTTTTGGCCCTCTCTTCCAGATCTACTCTCCTGGTTCTCCTCCAAATGGTACCTGTTCTTAGATGGAGAAGTCATTACCTACCCCTATTCAAAAGGGTTTTTTGTTGTAGTTTTTGATTCTACAAGTGACAAAGACAAGGTGTTTAACTCTGGGTTTTGGTTCTGGGGTAGAGCAGGCCTGTCCATGCAACTTTGGACCCCTACCTTCGACCCCTCCATGGATTGTATCTCTTCAACCCCAGTCTGGGTGAGACTTCCTTATTTTCCCTTGCATTTATGGGGGGATGATTCTCTTCAATCTATTGGCAATGGACTCAGCAAGTTCCTCTGCAGAAGTCCGGACTCCAAGCCAACCTGCTCCACCTTCACTCGAATCTATGTTGAAATAAATTTCTCCAAAGGTTTCCCAGCTAAAATTATTCTCCAAGGCAAGGACTACTCAAGGACCCAAAAACTCAACTATGAGAATCTCAGTTTCAGGTGTAGGAACTTCATTGAAACAGGGCACTTAGCCCTTAACTGTGGGAAACCACCAGGGAAAAAAAGTTCGTCGAAGCCCACCTAGTGGACAAAGGCGTCAAAGGAACCGTGTTCTGAATGTAATACCCTAGAAGCAGCAAAAGAAGAAGAAGTTGAAGCCAAAATCAAATCCCCTGCTAAGGGGGAAGGAGAAGAAGCAGAATCTCAAGACGAAATTAAATCCCCTACTAAGGGGGAAGCAGAAGATACTCCTAAGTTGCCCACCCAACAAGAACCCATGACCGCAAGCTGGAAAAACTTAGCCGAAAAGGAAGACCCCTACGCCCAACCGAAAGCCAATCCATGGACCAGAGAAATGAATGGAAAACGATGTCAAAGAAGAAACAAATATTCCAACCTAGAAGTGATGTAATGACACGAAGCCGTTCAAGCTCACTGAAATAATATTTGTGTCCACAAATTAGTACTGAGCTAGGATCTTTAGACATATGGTTTCCAGTTTAAAATCAAATCTCTATCGATGTATCGAACCCTAGTGGCATGTCCACTGTTATTAATACAAAGCTCCATTAACCATTTCTGTCAAAAAAAAAAATAATAACATCGTGCAACAAAGGCATTCCTGAATTAGTTATGTTTGAAAGTAATAAAGTCTGTTACATCAACACAGGTTGGTCGAAAAAAAAAATTAGCATACAATAGACACAAAAAAATTGAAATTTATCAAAAATTAATAATCTCTGTTAAATGAACAAAGGTTCCTGAACACCAAAAATTGAGCATAGAATAGAATAAAAATAAAAATGAAAATAACAATTACAATTAAATGAATAAAAAATGAATAAATGAATAACAATTACAAATTAAATAAATAAATGAAAATCTATTACAAATGGAAGCCTCCAATCTAGATATTCATTTTTTTTTCTTGTAATTGTTATTCCCATAAATACAGATATATAGTAATACACAATTTCTATTAATGAAAAAAATGTAGAGAGACTGTAAAAATACAGAGTGAAAGACTCGCTAGAATGGTGAGAGCCTATCTCTGAGAAGAGATGTGATGGCTACTCTAATTCACAAGAAGATGATTGCAATTGAGGATATGAAAGCATTTTTACAATAAAAAGGAATGCCAAAAACCCTAGACATCAAAAAACCTAACCCTAGAAGATGAAGCACCAAAAGTCATGTGGGCCACGTTTGGGTAAGTTAGTACATACACTTCCTGGGGTCGTAACGTTTGCATAGGATCTCTGTTTTAGGCGTATAATAGCTTGTTGGAAAGGTATCATCGAGGAGATTCATTTTTAGGGCTCAATAATGCCCTTGGATATCATTGAGAACTTCTATCTTGAAAAACCTTCATTTGGGCCCTCAAAATGGCCCTAGAAGTTAAAACTTGCTAAAAATAGAAAATTGCCAAAATTGCGAGAAAACTATTTTGATGTAGCTGGAAAAGGTGGGTGGCCACCAATATCAACCTGGATCAATCCTCCCTCCTTAGAAATCAATGGTATCCATTGCATTGATTTCCCGAGGGAGAGGGAAAAACATTTGTTGACTCTGCATCTTGGTGAGCTACTTTCCTTGTTGAAGACATCGCGCTACTCAGTTTGTGGAGGTCTGTCACAAACCTGTTGAGGATGAGGTTGTTCAACAAGTCAAGCTACATGAGAGGACAGTGTGCAGAAGGAATCTTTGCACTTTTTTTCAACCTTGTCGACCTACTTCTGTTGTATAGAAGGTGCTTGGGGCGAGGTTGTAGTGGCTGTAATGTCCTTAAGTTCCCCTTTTGAACAGACTACAAAGAAGTTGAATTTTGTAGTATGAGATACTAACTTGCAACACTTTTTAGGTGGAACAATAGTTGGAACTACCTCTGGTATTATGTAGAGATGACCCCCCAAAGTAATAATGACACTACGGGGTCAAGACTCATAAATAACATGGCGTCTCCACATATATGGTTGGTCCAACAGGACATCACAGACATCCAGTGGGGCAACATTACATAATACCTCATCCTTGCAGGGTTGGATGCTGTATGATAATCGACACCATTGGCTAACACATAGATCTTGTCCTTGGTGAAGACACCCGATGTTGTATGGTTGCAGGTGTGGTGTTGTCGACAATCCCAACTGTTTGATGACCTCTGCTACGATGAGGTTCTTTTGGATTTCGCTATCAACAATAAAATGAAGCGGGGTTCCCTTCACCCACATCTGTAAATGAAAAAGGCACTCCCCCTCTTCTGGATCTATTGGTTCTTCTTGTTGAATTGTTGGGGTCATCACAATATCAGTGGGGTTTGTGTCAATGATTTGTCCTTTACCAGTATTTTATGAATCAGATTTTGAATCAGGGTTCAACTCCTTATCTTTGAACTCGTCCACCAATGACTGTTTTGAGTGACATTCATTGGTGTTGTGCCAGGGGATTTTGTGGAAATCGCACCATTTTTTAGTGTCCTTCTTTGTCTTCCCGTGACCCTCCTTTTCATGTGTCTTGGACTGGTTTTCAGGAGACTGTTTGTTAGGGTCATCTTTTTCATACTTTGGTTGTTGTGGATTTGTAGGCCCAAAATCCCATTTGTTTTGGTGCTTAAATTTCTGCTCAATTTTAGCAGCATATCAATAAGCAGCACAGAGTGATGAGAATTCCAGAAAATCCATTTCAGTCTAGATGTATCTGTGTAGAGCCCCACGGTATTTCAGAACCAAATGTCGCTCAGAGTCTTTGATACCCATCTTGGTGCACAAGGTATGGAAGGTATTGGTGAACTAAAGAACTACTTGGCCCCTCTCCTGCCACAGTGTGGTCCATCTCATGTACTGGTCCTCATAGTTGCCAACAAGGTAATGCTGTTCCTTTACTGCATCCACAAAAAAATACCAAGTGGGATCGGCCCCATATATTCCAGGCTCCTCTGTGGAACTCTGCTCCCACTAAGTTTCCCACCAATGTTTGACATGAGGGAGATCCTTAAGGAGTGTGAAGGTGATCTTTTCTTTGTCGAATTTCTTTTGAAAAGAGAAATAACCTTCTAGCAGAGTTAACAATTTTCCTAGGGCTTCTGCATCTATCTCTCCTTCAAATACAAGAATATCAAAATTCAATTGTACCTTGAAAGGTGAGGTGCCTTCAAATTGGTTTCTTGATTAATATGCTCCTAATGCTATCGATAGGCGTTGAAGGATGTGAGAAAAAGTCTCCATCATTTCGTTCCCTTGTCACATGAGAGCTTGCTCAAGTAACATATTGATAGGATCGTCTGCTCTGTTGTTTTTCTTTTCTTCCTCCATTGAGGGTTTCTTGGGTGTGAAAGAGTGATTCTCTTCAAGAGATACAAGCTTGAGACCCAACTTTCTATACTCGGACCTCGTTGAGGACATGCAATAAAAAAATAATCAAGAGCAACATGCTCTGATACCACTGATCCAGATTATTTTCGGTACTAAATGAGAGAGAAGATATAATAAATAAATGCACATAGATATCACAGATATTCAATAATGTAGTAGAAATGTATCATAGATGCAACCATAAATACATATATATAGTAATACACAATTTCTATTAATGAAATAAATGTACAGAGACTGTAAAAATACAAAGTGAAAGACTCACTAGAATGGTGGCAACTTATCTTTGAGAAGAGATGTGACGGCTACTTGCATTCGCAAGAAGATAATTACAATTGAGGCTCTGAAGGAATTTTTACAATAAGAAAGAATGCCAAAAACCCTAGACATCCAAAAACTTAACCCTAGGAGATGAAGCACCAAAATTCATGTGGGTCACATTTGGGTAAGTTAGTACATCAACTTCCCGGGGTCGTAACGTTTGCATACGATCTTTGTTTTAAGTGTATAATAGCTCAATGGAAAGGTATAATCAAGGAGATACATCTTGGGGACTCAATCATGCCTTCCACTATCATTGAGAAACTCGATCTAAAAACAATTTTCATTTGGTCCCTCAAAATGGCCCCAGAAGTTAAAACCTGCTAAAAATAGTAAATTGCCAAAATTGCCAGAAAATTGTTTTGAGCCAGTTGGAAAAGGTGGGTGTCCACCGATATCCACCTCGATCAATCCTCCCTCCTTGGGAAGAAATGTTCTCCATTGCATTGAGTTCCCGGGGGAGAGGGAAGAGAATTTGTTTACTCTGCATCTTGGTGAGCTGCTTGCCTTGCTGGAGACATCGCGCTGCTCAGTTTGTAGAAGTCTGTCATGAACCTGTTGAGGTTGAGGATGTTCAAAAAGTTGAGCTACATGAGAGGACAGTGTGTGGAAGGAATCTTTGCGCTTTTTTGCAACCTTTTTGATCTTCTTCTGTTGGATAGAAGGTGCTTGGGACGAGGTGATACTGGTTGCGGTGTCCTTTTGTTCCCCTTTTGAGTAGACTGTGAAGAAGCTGAATTTTGTAGTATGAAATACGAACTTGAGACACTTTTTCGGTGGAACAGTAGTTCTAACTACCTCTGGTATTCCGTAGAGATGAGCCCCCAAAGTAACAATGACACTACGGGGTCGAGACTCATAAACATCATGGTGTCTTCACATATATGGTTGGCCCAAGAGGACATCACAGGAATCCAATGGGGCAACATCACATAATACCTCATCCTTGAAGGGTTGGATGCCATATGATAATCAACACTGTTGGCTGACATGGAGATCTCATTCTTGGTGAAGACACCCGATGTTGTATAGCTGCAGGTGTGGTGTTGTCGACAATCCCAACTATTTGATGACCTATGCTGAGATGAGGTTCTTCTGGATTCTGCTATCAACAATAAAATGCAGAGGGGTCCCCTTCACCCACCTCTGCAAATGAAAAAGGCACTCCCCCTTTTCTGGATCTATTGGTTCTTCTGGTTGAATTTTTGCAGTCACGACAATAATAGTGGGGTGTGCATTAATGATCTGTCCTTCACGAGTATTTTTAGAATTAGTTTTTGAATCAGGGTTTGGCTCCTTGTCTTTGATCTAGACCACCAATGACTATTTTGAGTGACATTCATAGATGTTGTGCCAGGGTATTTTGTGGAAATTGCACCATTTTCTAGTGTCCTTCTTTGTCTTCCCATGACCCTTCTTTTCCTGTGTCTTGGATTGGTTTTCGGGAGACTGTTTCTTAGGGACGTCCTTTTCATACTTTGGTTGTTGTGGATTTGTAGTCCCGAACTCCTGTTTGTTCTGGTGCTTAAATTTCTTCTCAATTTTAACAACAGATCGATAAGCAACACTGAGTGATGAGATTTCCATAAAATCCATTTCAGTCTGGATGTATCCGTGTAGAGCCCCACAGTATTTTAGAACCAAATGTCGCTTGGAGTCTTTGATACCTAGCTTGGTGCGCAAGGTATGGAAGGTATTGGTGAACTTCGGAACTGCGTGGCTCCTCTCTTGCCGCAGTGTGGTCCATCTCATGTACTGGTTCTCATAGTTGCCAATAGGGTAATATTGTTCCGTTACTGCATCTAGAAAAAAAACCCAAGTGGGATCGACCCCATATATTCCAGAATCCTCTGTGGAACTTTTCTCCTAGTAAGTTTCCCACCAATGTTTGACATGAGGGAGAGCTTTAAGGAGTGCGAAGATGATATTTTCTTTGTCGAAAAAATTGTGAATAGAGAAATAACCTTCTAGCAGAGTTAACCATTTTTCTAGGGCTTCTACATCTATCTATCCTTCAAATACAGGAATAGAAAAATTAACTTGTACCTTGAAAGGTGAGGTGCCTCCAAAGTGACCACTTGATGAATATGCACCTGATGATATCGACAGGCATTGAAGGATGTGGAAAAAATTCTCCATCATTTTGTCCCTCTGTCGCGTGAGAGCTTGCTCGAGCAACACATTGATAAGATCATCTGCTCCATTGTTTTCATTTTCTTCCACCATTGAGGGTTTCTTGGGTGTGTGAGAGAAATTTTATTCAAGAGAGAAAATATCAAGACCCAAATTTCTATACTCAGACCTCATCGGGGACATGCACTAAAAAAATGATTAAGTGCAACCTGCTCTGATACAACTGATCTAAACTATTTTCGGCACAAAGTGAGAGTGGAGATATAATAAAGAAATGCATAAAGATATCACAGATATTCAATAATGTAGCATAAATGTATCAGAGATGCAACCATAAATACAGATATACAGTAATACACGATTTCTATTAATGAAAGAAATGTACAGAGACTGTAAAAATATAGAGTGAAAGACTCGCTAGAATGGTGGCAACTTATCTCTGGGAAGAGATGTGACATCTACTCGGATTCACAAGAATATGATTACAATTGAGGCTCTGAAGGACTTTCTACAATAAAAAAGAATGAAAAAAACCCTAGACATCCAAAAAACTAACCCTAGGAGATGAAGCACCAAAAGTCACATGGGCCCCGTTTGGGTAAGTTAGTACATCAACTTCCCGGGGTCGTAACTTTTGCATACGATCTCTTTCTTAGGTGTATAATAGCTAGTTGGAAATGTATCATCAAGGAGATTCATTTTGGGGGCTCAATCATGCCTTCAACTATCATTTACAACCTCGATCTCGAAAAAAATTCATTTGGGCCCTCAAAATGGCCCCGAAAGTTAAAACCTGCTAAAAATAGTAAATTGCCAAAATTGCCAGAAAACTGTTTTGAGTCAGTTGTAAAAGGTGGGTGGCCACCGATATCCACCTTAATCAATCCTCCATTTTTATGAAGCAATATTCTCCATTGTGTTGAGTTCCCGGGGGAGAGGGAAAAGAATTTTCTAACTCTGCATCTTGGTGAGCTGCTTGCCTTGCTGGAGACATCATGTTGCTCAGTTTGTGGAAGTTTGTCATGAACTTGTTGAGGCTGATGCTATTCAAAAAGTTGAGCTACATGAGAGGAGAGTGTGCAGAAGGAATCTTTGCACTTTTCGACAACCTTGTCGACCTGATTTTGTTGGATAGAAGGTGCTTGGGGCAAGGCTGTACTGGTTGCAGTGTCATTATGTTCCCCTTTTGAACAAACTGTGAAGAAGCTCAATTTTGCAGTATGAGATACTACCTTGCGAAACTTTTTAGGTGGAACAGTAGTTTGAACTACCTCTTGTATTCTATAGAGATGACCCCCCAAAGTAACAATGACACTACGGGGTCGAGACTCATAAACAACATGGTGTCTCCACATATATGGTTGGCCCAAGAGGACATCACAGACATCCAATGGGGAAACATCACATAATACCTCATCCTTGAAGGGTTGGATGTCGTATGATAATCGACATTGTTGGCTGACATGGAGATGTCATCCTTGGTGAATCCACCCGATGTTTTATGGTTGTGGGTGTGGTGTTGTTGACAATCCCAACTATTTGACGACCTCTGCTGAGATGAGGTTCTTATGGTTTTTGCTATCAATAATAAAATGAAGCGAGGTCCTATTCACTCACATCTGTGAATGAAAATAGCGCTCCCCCTCTTCCGTATCTACTGGTTCTTCTGGTTGAACTATTGTGGTCGCGACAATAGCAGTGGGGTCTACGTCAATGATCTATTCTTTACCATTATTTTCAAAATTAGATTCTGAATCAGGCTTCGGCTCGTTGTATTTGATCTCGGCCACCACTTACTATTTTGAGAGACATTCATCAATGTTATGCCAGGAGATTTTGTTGAAATCACACCTTTTTCCAATGTCCTTCTTTGTCTTCCTGTGACCCTTCTTTTCCTATGTCTTGGACTAGTGTTTGGGAGACTATTTGTTAGGGTCGTCTTTGTCATACATTGGTTGTTGTGAATTTGTAGGCCCGAACTCCCGTTTGTTCTAGTGCTTAAATTTATGCTCAATTTTAACAACATATTGATAAACAACACCAAGTGATGAGATGTCCAGAATATCCATTTCAGTCTGGGTGTATCTGTGTAGAGCCCCATGGTATTTCAGAACCAAATGTCTCTCGAAGTCTTTGATACCCAGGTTGGTGCGCAAGGTATGGAAGCTATTGGTGAACTCCAGAAATGCTTGGCCCCTCTCTTGTCGTAGTGTGGTCCATCTCATGTATTGGTCCTCATAGTTGCCAATAGGGTAATATTGTTCCTTTACAACATACACAAACAATCCCAAGTGGTATCAGCGCCCATATATTCTAGACTCCTCTATGGAACTTTGCTCCCAGTAAGTTTCCCACCAATT
>JASDQU010372382.1:44027-58902 GCA_032191745.1 Picea mariana
TACAGAAAGGGATGACCGCTTATCGAGTTTGATCCTCATTTCTACAGTCATGATTTGAAAACTATGTGGTGGGTTCTATAACCTGTAATTCATTTTCTATGCATGCAATCCATTACTTAACCTCTGGGGGAATTCGTAAATGTTCTCTGTGTATTTACTTTATCACTGTATAATTCATAGCTTATGGATTTATTTTATCACTGTATAATTAGAACTTATGGTCTGTGTATACAAAATCATTATTCTCAGTTACATTAATTAATGATGGGGCCCTGTTTCATTTTTCGAGGGTACCCATTAGCTAATTTTGGGTCCACTCCTCCCCCCTTTGGATCATGGACATATTGTCTCACAAGCTCCAGTGGCGACCTAGTTCTTCGCCGAGTTCAAGCTAAGTATTGTTTTATCTTATTCCTTATTATTAGTTTCCATTTAAAAAAAATGATAGTACAATTTATTAAACCCTTATCTTTATCCTTTGAGGGTTTAAACAATCGAGGGAAGTGGATCAAGCAAATCCTTCTCTCTCAAAAAGGTATTCGAGTTTTGATCTTGGCTTACAAACTTATGCAATTCTTCTTAGATTATGTCTACAAGTAGTAATGGGGTATTTGTCCTATGGTACTCCACTGTAATAATTTGAACCATGATCACATGGACACACATGTTGTTTTTAATTATTTTCAATTGAATATACACATTGTTTGAAACCATTTTGAACAAGGTTAAGTGAATGTAACAACTGCTTCACCATACATTTGTAAACTATTGAATTCACTATTTTTCTGTGGTTATTGATAATGTAAATAATATGTAAACATATATGAGGATTGTTATTCGTCCCATCTATTCTTTATGGTACTTGTACAGATTTGAAATATCAATTCAATGTGTATCTAATTCAATGGTTAATAAGAACATAGTAGCAGATCTATTTTTCCTTTATGCATGAACACATTTATATAAGTATACACAATCATTTATAACCATGTTTAATGATCACTAGGAATATACAACAATTCTATCCTTTCTTGTGGTATGAATACATAGTTGTGTATATATAGTCATTTATATATATGCATAACCCTACTTAATGATTATTAGGAACATACAACAGTTTTTTCACTTCTTTATGTATGATTACATAAATGTGTATATACAATTATCTATATATGTATAACCCGATTTCATGATTAAATATAACATATAGTAGTTATTCTATCTCTGCCAAGTGAGCACATATGTACGTATATACAATCATCACATAAACCATCTAATTCCCTACAAATTATAATCAAGTAGAATAGCCTGCAATGGTGTAGACCAATTGGAAAGTGTCATGTAAATGGAAGGAAATATGTAAAAAGAGGTCTCAAGGTCGATTCTCACCCCGATTTACTCGGAGGTCGTGCTTGCGGGCTATCCATTCCTCCCTGGGGGTTATAAAGAAGCCGACATGATTTGGCCCCGTGTCACGTGAGTATGATACTGTCATTGTTATCAATTCCCCTAGTTACCAAAAAAAAAATAAGATAAAAAATAATCAAGCAGAATATTAACAAGAATGCAAGTAAAGGTACATATCTGAAAATTCTGATGTTGGGAGACAAATGGAGCAACCATGTTCCACCCAGTCGTAGAATAGGACAACCAAGTTTACTTTCCCTATTCACCCCCTAGCCTGACCATGAGTCCATAAGGGAAAATTGAAATGATCCTCCTTGGCTATAGTCACCTTCCATAGATAAGAAATTCCCTTGCCTCACACTAACAATGTTCATAACATCAAGTAGTTTCCTTTCCCCGACATACCAAGCAATGTCCTACCTCCTCCATATGTTGTATTTATGTGCATCTTATGCCTATATCTTTCCTTCCCTCCTTGGGAAATTCACAACTTTACGAATCCATGATTTTTAGGGGCGTCTAGTGGTCAAATCCCACGTTTTCCACTTGTAAAAATCACCCTTGAGGCAACTAAAATATGTTTCCCACTCATGGAGTCATGGTTAACTATTTTTAACCTGGTTGTTCCATTTGTCTTCCCGTATTTAATTTAAAATTTTTTTGTATTTCACATGTGTCACAATCAAGAAGTTAGTTGGGAAAGTCAAATCTTTTGCCAATAGTCATAAATAATTAATTACAATAATAATATTCCAATTTGAATTTTCTATAAATGGAAAATAATTTCCAAATCTGAATTTTCCAAAAATGGAAATTTATTCCCAAGTACAGTTAGACTTTAATATTTTTATATTTTGGGGGATATTACAGATGTTGTCATCAAGGGAGCTCATATCCTTTTCTAATTTTGTCAGAAAATATTGTACCATAGTGTGAAGCTTCATTGGTTGTAGCAGATGTTGGTCAATGAGATTAGGGGACACAAAGGTTTCCACTTCGATTATCTATTTCCTTCGGCTCGTGTTGTCCCCGATTGCATTCACTAATTCGCCTGTGGCTAAATTCTTCCCAAGCTCATCTAATCTTGGGAGATGACCATTCCTTATCAATTCCTGGGAATATTTGTGATTCCTTGAACATATTTCTATTTCCTTGGTTACTTATTTATCATCCATTTTCCTATCTCCTCGCAATTATCTAATGCATACATATATGTATTTCTTGTTGATTTTGAGGGTGTGTACAGGTTAGGAGGGGCATCAGGATTCCCCGCTATCCATGTATCAATGTCAGCTATACCTTCACGTATACTGTTGTATCATGTCAACTTCCCTTGTATCCCATTATTTTGGTCAATGACCATTGAAACCACATTTTGGAAGAGGTGTGGATTGGAATACATTTCAATAATGGAAGCCTCCAAATCATTCTTGACTCTTACCACACTGGATTTAAAGTTGAAGAGACTTCTTTCATTGATAGTTACTTGCTGCAATGTTTCTGCAAGTTCCTTGATCCTTTCCTATTTCTCTTGATTCTGTTGGCATAGCCTTTGTATATTCATCCATAAATGCAGAACTGACCTTAGTTATAGCCACATGGTCTTCTAAGACATCTCCTATAAAAGGGACTTGAGAAACCAATGATATATGTGCTCCGTCTATCACTCGTACCCTTTTAACTCTTTCTTGTACAATTCTACCGATTTTATTATTGTACATGAAGCTTATTACATCCAATACTTATACTGGTCAAAAAGGATCCCAGGGCCCAAGGCCTAAACCGCTTCTCACTGTATCTACTCTCATACCTGCATAGGAAATTCTTGGGATATCCAAGTCCATAGAAGGTGCTCCACCATCTCTATTCTCTGCATTTTTTCTCTGTATTTATTCTTCAATACTTTTATCCACTACTTATTGTGTTTCTTTCTCTGGTAATTTCGTTGTTAATCTTACCACTTATGTTAGCTCCTTACCTTTTTCCGCAACAAATTTTTCTTCAGTTCAACTTTATCTTTCACTTCATCTTCTTCTCTATCCTTTTATTTTTTGTCTTCAATTTTTTGTTTCTTGTTAGCATCGTTCATGATTTTCAGTACCTTCTCTTTGTCTCTTCTCTTTTTATCTGTTGGCTCTTTTTCTTCCTCTTCAATGGAGCATTAATGACTCGAGACAGATATGGGAGAATATCATATAGCTTCATCCTATTCTACCTTGTTCCTGGTCGCTTCTCTTTTCATTTCTTTGTCATCTATCATTCCATTTGGCTGACCACACCTGTTGAAAATGACTTCGTCGTATGTTTTGGTGTTTTTATGCACCTCTTCTTTTTCCCAAAATTTAGTGTTCTATTCATATGGAAGCCTCATGATATTGAATTTCTCTTTGACAATATTCTTAGGGTCATGCCTCTTGAACCTTTCCTCTCCAAAGTGGTAGGAAATTAATATGTCCACTTCTATTTAAACTTGTTTAGTTTTATCAAAGAAATAGTTTCCAATGTATAGAGGTAGTGGAGGTCAAGTTGCTTTCTTTGACCTGTATAACATTCCTACGACCCCATGTATGATAGTTTGATATGCCACCTCCTAAAGCACAAGTTTGTCAAGAACGAACCGAGTGAGTAAGTGGGATGATTTCATGACACCATGTATTCTTATATAGGTATTGTTCTCCATTAAATACCAATCCTCGATCCTTCTTATGATTGTTATCGATTTTTCTGCCATACAAGGTGGGGTGGTGTAAAATATAATTTCATACAAGGGGGTGAGGAAGTGTCCACATATTCTTTGATATTTTGTTAGGTATTTGTGCTCCCAAATCACTTTGAAGCAGATGTGGATTTCAACATCGACGGGAAACCAACTCCACCCCATGTTTGGGTACCTATGTTCAATACACATCATGTTCAAGAGATATGAGGACATTTGGAAAATGGGAAATGTCCTTGGTTGTGCTTGCGAAACTGCAGAAATGGTTGCTTTGAAATTTTCAGATAATATGTCTTCCCAATTGACTAAAACCCCTACATATGCGTTAAAATAAATTAGGGGCATGTATGATAAGGAGAAATGAGTTGCAGCTGGCTCCTCATACAACCTGCACAACATGGACACCATTGTTTGAATACTAAGAGGGGGGGGGGTGAATCAATATTACCCTTTTTCAATAATTAGCAATTACTTTTCTATTTTGTTAATTACCAGAATAGATCAATAATGGAATTGTATGTAAAATCAATTATATAAATATAATTAATGGGAATTACAAGTTTTTTATGAAGAATAGTGAAGGACACCAATCCTTTTTAGAGCACCAACATTGGGAGACAGAAATCCTTTTCTTCAGGGAACCAACCCTAGCAAGCCCCAAATATCTTGTCTTTAGGGAACGAACCCTCGAAAGCACCAACTGCCTTTTTTTTAGGGAACCAACCCTAGGAAGCACCAACTCCCTTGTCTCTAGGGAACCAACCCTAGGAAGCACCAAATCCCTTGTCTTTAGGGCACCAACCCTAGGCAACACCTACTTCCTTGTCTTTAGCTCACCAACCCCAGGAAGCACCAACTCCCTTAAATTACGCTTTACTTAGTAAAGGATATGAATCCTTCTGTGCTCCTCCCTTCCACCCTCACTTCATAAGAATCATCAATTCTTCTTCTTGGAATCTTCTTTTGTTTTGATATTTTGATCTCGACTACAAAGACACTTATTCTTCACCGTTATTCCTTGCTTATATAGTCTCCCAATTAGTGAGGTTGCTTTTCATAAATTGATCACTGATATTGATTGATTTCATTTTTAACTCGATCCCTTGCCTCTTTATTTCATTCTAAATTTTTGTTGATCAGATCTAATATTTTTAATTATCTCTCTAATGCATAGCATGTATTGAGTTACTTAAGATAAATCATGACAAAGTACAAATCCTATATGGTTTAATGTTCCTTCTTGACCGAGATAAAATTCTCATTATGTGTGTTAATTTTCGTAAAAGTCTTTGGGACCTCTATTCCATACGACCACAGGTGGTGACCAGGCGCTAATCCAACCAACTTCTTAATCACTTATCAAGGTCAACGATCATGTATTAATTTCACGTTGAGATGGATGACTGTAATTACTTCGTAACTTCATCCTTTAGGACTTCGAGCCTTTGCAATCATTCAACCTTCTGGAGTGCATTTCGCCGAAGTGCATATATTATATTGGATAGTCATGTTTTATTTGCATGATGAATAGTTCTTGTTCACTTCGGAACATCGATGTTTCAGGACTACGATCTTTGCAGTCTTCCAACTCTTCTAGAAATTTTTGTCGAAGTGTGTATCAACACTTCTATTCTTAATATCCTTAACATGTCCAGGAGCTAGGGTCATGGCCTTAGGCACAAAGTAGTACCACGTTTCGAGTATTTGCATATTCGTGACTCTGGGACTTCAGGCTACTCAAACTTTGAAGTAGTTCAATCCCTCCATAGTTTTACCTACCGAATAAGTCATAGAATGGCACTGACCACTTGATGTTAGTTAACACCTTTGTTTATGCTATCCTTCCACCATGCTTGATCAATGGTCAAGAATGCTTCTGAAGTAGATCAACAGTTACAGTTACTTTTTGATTCACGCTTAATCTATCCTTCCACTATACTTGATCGTACGGTCAAGAAATATTTCGTAGGATCTTAGATCAATGACCAAATGTTAATTCGTGACTTCGAACTTCAGTTCTTTGGGTTGTTGCTGGTAGGAGAATTTGGATATCCCCGAAGGACAAACTCCAAGAGTGACATAGCTTGCTAACGTCACTCTTGATGTGGGACAGGACGAGTGGATGCCATGTGTCACTTAGATTTGTGACTTATGCATACCTAAAATGCTAACTGGACCTTGACACTTGTCATCATTTTATTGTGCCATGTGTCCTTGTCGACGTTGTTTTGATGACATGGACTATGATAAAGTGGGATCTTAGTGTGTGTGCTATGTGTATTACTTCTTGACTTTGGAGCTCTGGCCTTCGGGTGAACTCATGTGTTCTGAACCCTTTTTCACTGAACTGGTCAGTGTCAAAGTTTACCACCATTGGACCCACCTAACATCATCCAACGGTCGCTATGCATTTCTTAGATATGATGGCCCTCATTCACTTTGGGACTTCAGGGATTCAACCCTTGGATGACCTCATATGCTCTGAAGCATTTTTCACTAAGGTTGTTAGTGCAAAATTTGACCACCATTTGACCTGGCTAACCTCATGCAATGGTCATTATGCATTGCCTAGATCTGATGGCCCTCATTCACTTAGAGACTTCAAGGATTTGTCCTTCAGGTAAACTTACATGTTCTTGGATTCTTTTCATTGGAGTGGTCAACACTGAAGTTGATTTCTTCTATGCAACCCTGATTTGATGGCTATCGTTCATATTGAAGAGATCCTTAGATCTGACGAAGTACTTTCACATCACAACATCGACTTTGACTAAAAATCCTTCATGCAATTTTTTTCCGGTCAATATTATCTGAAGTGGTCAATGTTGGGATGAACATGCATATGTCNAGATTTGTCCTGAAAACTAAATTAGCAGACAAGATTCCTCCTCGACTCTTTTGGAGTTTTACTATGGGGATTTCAATCCCGATAGCATTTCTACAGTGCATTATCTCTTCTAAAATTTGGGTTAATTTTATTCCGGACCATATTTGAAATCAATGACAATATCGTATCATTGTGTCCAACATTCTCCCCCTTTGGTATTGATGGAAACTTTTTTCTCTTCGAAATTTTTTCTCTTATCAATTTCCACCCGCTTTGAAAGCAATGATAGAGGGGATATTTCTTCATGCTCCTCTGATGGAAATTCATCCCTTGTCCATGTGCCCCTTTTATTTTGATACTATTTTTATGGTTTTTAATGAGGTTTTTGAATTACTCCCAATTTTTGTTGAAGATTTTCAAAAGTTGTCTTGGGAAAAGGTTTTGTGAATATGTCTACAATTTGTTCTTTGGTGTCTACTTACACTATTTAAATTACTCTTTGGGTAGCCTCATATATTATAAAAAGGTATTTAAATGGAATGTGTTTGGTTTTAGAATTCATTACTGGATTTTTAGAGATACTTATGACACTAGTGTTATCGCAATTAATAGTGATGGGGTTATCGTATCTTATTTGTAAATCTTCTAATGTTTGCTTCATCCAAAGAACTTGTGTGCAATAGCAATGTATTCTTCCTCTATTGTAGGTAATGATGTGGACATTTTCTTCTTACTTATCCATGCTACCAGACATTTTCCTAGAAAAAATGCTCCTCCGCTCATGCGTTTCCTATGATCTATACTACCGGCCCAATATTCATCAGCGTATGCAGTTAGATTGAAGTCTTTATCTTTTGGATACCATAATATAATTTCTAAGGTACCTTTAAGATATATGAATATTCTCTTTACTTCTTTTAAGCTAGTTTCTTTAGGTTCATATTCGAATTTCCCCACAATTCCTACAACATGTATGATATCAGGTCTTGTTGTTGTTGAATAGAGAATACTTCCAATGATTGATCAATATATCGTTTGGTCCACTTTTGGTGAATCATCTTCTAGGATTAGTTTACATCGAGTGAGCACGGGAGTACTCATACATTTACTCTCCTCCATTTAGAATTTATTTATCATTTCCTTGACATGTTTGGCTTCGGAAACAAATATTCCATTTTTTATTTCATTTACTTGTAAACCTAAGAAAAAGGACAGTTCTCCCAACATAGACATTTCAAATGCTTCTTGCATTATGGTTGCAAAGTTTCTTCTCAGTGTAGTAAGATTACTTCCAAATATGATTTCATCTACATATAGCACCACAAAAATCATGTTTTGATCCTCAATTTTGATGTATAAGTTGATTTCAGTAGTCCCTCTCTTATATCCTTTTTTTTGCAGGTACTGATCAATCCTTAAGAACCATGCTCTGGGGGCTTGTTTAAGACCATACGGGGCATTTTTCGCCTTATGCACATAGTCCTGAATTGTTGTTAACATGAATCCGTCTGGTTGCTCAACATAATTCTTCTAGTGCTCCACTAAGGAATGTTGACTTGACATCCATCTGATAGATTTTGAAATTTATGAACCATGCAAATGTCGAGAACATTATGATGGCCTCAAGTCTTTCTACTTGTGCAAAAGTCTCTTCAAAATCAATACCTTCCACTTGGGAATATCCTTTGAAAACTAATCTGGCTTTGTTCTTTATAATCTCCTCATTTTCATTTAGTTTGTTCTTCAATATCCACTTGACTCCTATCACATTCTTATCCTTGGGTCATGGAACTAGTTCCTAAGTCTGGTTTTTATTTATTTGGTCTAGTTCTTCATTCATTTCTTCTATACAATATTTAATTTTGCTAGCTTATTTAAATGGCTTAGGTTCTATTAGGGATAACATTGGTTGTTTTGATTCAAAAGTGAGTTTCCTTCTTGTTTCCACTCATGCACTTTTATCTCCAATAATCTGGCTTTCAGGATGATTTTATTCAACTATTTTTTATGAAGCCATTGGAAAGGGTGTTTCTTCATTGTCTTTTTCATGAGTATGTGGTTCATTTTATCGTGTTTCCTTATTATCATATTCTTTCTAAGATTCTACATCATCATCTTCCTGTTGAGATTTTACATCATCATCTTCTTGTTGATATTTTTTATTAATGTCTTGGGATATGCTCTTTTTTAGATCATCTATATTTACATTGGCACTTTCCATTATATTTAGTAGTATAAGATTATAACATCTATATGCTTTATTATTAGATCAATATATTAATAATATTCCTTCATTAGATTTTGGATCAAACTTTGTTAGGTTATCTTCATCATTCTCTATGTAACATTTACTTCCAAAAGTTATAAAGTATTTTACAGATGGTGGCCTTCCAAACCATAGTTCATAAGGGGTTTTGTCATGGTTGGGTCTCAACTGAGATCTATTAAGTATGTGGAATGTTGTGTATATTGCATCTCTCAAGAATTTGTCTAGAAGCTTGGGTTCATTTAGCATGGTTCTTGCAACTTCTTGAACTCTTATATTTTTCCTTTCAACCACTTAATTCTATTGAGGAGTCCTGTGATTTGAAAACTATCTTTTGATACCATGGTTTTCACTGAATTGAATGAACTCTTTAGAGGTGAATTCTCCTAGATTGTATGATCTCATACATTTAATTTTGAGATATGTTTCATTTTCTACAATAAATTTGTATATTTTAAGCTTCTCAAAGGCTTATGATTTTTCTTTTAGAAAGAATACCCAGGTCAATCTTGTGTAATCATCAACAATAAACATAAAATATTGTTCACCATAAGTACACTTGGATGTGGTTGGTCCACATAGATATGTGTGAATAAGCTATAATGGTTTTGTTGTGGAATGACTTTTTTTTTTTAACCTAACTCTTGTTTTCTTTCCTATTTGACATTTTTTACAAATAGAATATGAAGGATTAATCACTTTTGGCAGGTCCCTAACTGCTTTTTTCTCATTGGATTTGATCAAGTTGTAAAAGATTAAATGTCCCAACCTTCTATCATAGCCAACTTTCATCTATTTTTCTTAAACAACATTTTTCTTCTTCATCTATATTAAGGATGTACACATTGCTAGATGTTCTTGGTGCAACTGCCGCTAGATTTCCATTGTCCCTTTTTCAAGTCTCACATTTATGAGAATAAAAAGTAAGTATGTGACTTTTTCAGATCTCACATTTCTGAGAATCAAAAGTAAGTATGTGACTCTAATCAAATGTACGACTCACACTTAGGAGATTAGGTTTGAGATTTTATACCATAAGTACATCTTATGTTTTGGTTTTTTATTTCCTAAACTAACAATGCCTTTTCTCAGTATCTTGGCTAACATGTTATCTCCAAAATTTACTTTTCCTTTTCCTCTCTTGTTTAACTAGAGAAATATACTTTGATCTACAATCATGTGTTTGAAACATTCACTTTCTATATACCACTGACATCCTTGATTTCTTGCATATAAGGCTACATTGCAGTTTTTTTTTTTTCTTCCATACTTTTTTATTATTGGGAATATTTATCCTATTAAAATATTTTGAAAATCTACATTCACTCTCTTTATGACCATAGTTGTTGAATTCGTAACATTCAACATTGTATTCTTGTAAGAGAGATAATGAATTATAGTTTCTTCTTTTTGCATTATCCTTATTATTTCCATATCTTTGAACATTCCTTGGATTGATGTCTCTATAAGATTTATTTCTTTATGCCCAAAAATTTTGCACAAATAGCAATAATGTAAGAAGATATATTGATTTCTATTGGAGAGATTCCTTTTGATAATTCTCTTCTTTTCATTATATTTTTCATTAGTACAAGGTGCATATTTCTGTTTATTTGGGATAGCTTCAAATGGTATTGTTCTTGTTTTCTTTTCTTTTCTATTTATGGGTTTCTTAAGAACATCCGCATAAATGATTTTGTCATTTTCTTGTTTTGTAGAGTGATAATATCCTAGTCATGCCATATCATTTGATGATCTCTAACTGCTAAGAATGTTATTCAATATTTTTTATTTGTTTTCAAATTTAGATTGCTATCTTCTTTTTCTAGTTTCCCTTTTAGTTGAACTATTTGATTCTCTAATACCTTACACATTTGTTGTTTTCACTCAGTTCTTTATTCAATATTTGTTCTTTTGTCTGGGTCTCTTGGAGTTGAGTTTTTAACTTAATAATCATTTTTTCTAACTCACTAATGTTTTTGGAAACTTCCTTCTCTCTTGATTTAGTAGCTCCTTCAATATCTAGAAGCTCTTTCCTTCGTAACCTGTTTTGTTTTTTAGTTTTTCTCAGCTCTTCAATTACATGAAGGAATTCTTCTTCATCTTGCAAACGACTATCATTTTGGGTTTTTATTCCCATAAATAGAAGCTATGGGTCCTCTTCTTCATTTTCCTCTGATGAACTACTGTTTTCTTGGGTAAATAATGTTTTCTTTTTCTTGTAGAACTTCTTTTTATCATTAGTTTTGTTTTTCTTCTGATATTTGAATGTTATTTAGTCATCACTTTCCTCCTTCTTAGGATGGGGACATTTATTGGCAGAGTGTCCAATTTTCCACAGTTGAAACATATTAGAGGAATCTTTCATTTGTATTTCCCAGTCCCTTTTTTGAGTTTTTTTATGAAGTTGGATGTTTCTTCATAGATATATCTGATAACTTTTCATTCATCTTTTCCTCCTACCCCCTCTTTTTTTAAGATGCTTTAAATTATGTTTCTCTTTTTTATGGGTTTTCATTCTCTTTTCTCATTTCATATGCTGTAAAAATTCCATGAAGTTGATCAACTGTGAGTTTTTCAAGTTCTTGCCTATCTTCAATTATAGAAATCTTGGTATCATATCTAATAGGTAATGACCTTAGTATCTTTTGCACAATAGGTTTATCTATAAGTTCTACTCCTACTGCTATGATTGAATTAACCATTTTATATACCCTATGAAAGTATTTAGCAATGTTCTCTTCTTCTTTCATTTTCAGATTTTCAAACTGAGTTCTATAGGTCTATAGTTTGGCTTCTGTTAGGGACCTATAATTATAGGAGAGTCGATTCTTCAACTGTTGATTTGAAATCTCTCCCGGTGACAAAGTATGGCTCAGGTGATTTCGTTTTCCTCCCTCCATTCTTGTCGCTCATTTCCCCATCACCTTGCTGCATCCTTCATCCGCTGCATCCTCTCCCCCTTGTCCTTTTTTAGCCTCCATTATCCCGCCTTCCGTCCCTGCATAAATGGACTTAGGATGAACAAAAAAGTTTTAATAAAGTTAAGCTACGTTAAAATTGATTAATAAATGATTAGTTAATGATTAATTAATGATTAATTAATTAATTATTAATTAAATTAAGAACCTGGATTAGAATATAGGTTCGTAACTAAGTTAAAGTTAGGGTTAGTTTTAAATTAAAATAAAACATTTAAATAAAACAAAATAAAAAATAAAATACATATAAAAAAACATTAAAGAAAACATTAAAAAGCAAAAAATAATAAAATGTATTAAAAATCAAAAAGAAATAAAACAAACCAAAAACAAATATAATATAAAAAACATTTAAAAAAGAAAAACATAAAAAATAGAACATGAAACATAAAACAAAAAATTAAAATTAAAAAAACAAACTTAATCCTAAGTCTAAACCCCACGTACCCCCTACCCCCCACCTACCTCCACTACCCATTCCCCCTACGTCACTCCCATGTCATATTCCACTACCCAACTCCCCACTAACCATTACACTCCCACCCACCTTAATCCCCATGCACATTCCATACACTACATCCATTCACACCCACGTTTAATATAATCCACGCACCTTATTCCATTCCGGACCCCCCCGTGAGTTCGACTTTTAACGAGGGGGCGGGGGGGTCCGAAATTTAAATTAAACCCCATGCTAATTTAAACGGCCCGGATTTAATCCCCGAAATCAACCACCCAGGTTTAATTCCAGACCCCCCAGGGCGTTCGACATTTAACGGGGGGGGGGTCCGAAATATTTCCCTCCAAAAAATCACTTTCCCAAATTTTTGCCATTTTCACCTATTTTACCATGTCTTCTTCCGTAGGAGATTCTGAGCAAACGGAGACGAATTTTAAAAATCCGAGAGAGGTTTTTTCTCATCACGGGATGAGAAACAAAACTCTTTTTTCTTTTTTTGCAATAGAGTTCCGAGCAGAGAGAGTCGAAGGCATCTTCGAGGCCTATTTTTCCATATTTTCCATTTTTAGTTTGAGTCCCGATTTTGCAGGAGCTGTCACGGCCAGCTGGGGACGAATTTGGTGAAACCAAAGGAGGTTTTTGTCCACCATAGGCCTATCTACAATAACCTCTTTCAGTTTTCACTCAGGTGTCATCATTTAAGAGAGAATAATGTCTGATTAGACCCCTGTTTCGAAGTAAAACGGTCCATTCTTCATGGCAGAAAGCTCCGAATTTGATGGGAGTGGTGGCTATTTTCGGCCGAGACGGTTGAACCGACTCTCAGAAATTGTGGAGGATACCTATACTATTTATTGAGATGATTTTAATGTAAAAGGGCTGGATCTTCACGCCCTGTGGCTATCAAGCTGTAACTCTTTTTTTTAGATCTGCCATTAATGAAAAGGGGGCTCTTTACAGGATTCTTGCGTATGTTTACTGGTGATGTGATCTTCTCAGTTAAATGTTTCTTGCTCTGTAACCACTTTGTTATCTGAATCTAATCTTTATGAATAGCGTTATGTCTCAGGATTTATCTCAGATACCCTGTTTCTGATTCTAAAGATTTGAATGTTTATCTTCTAAATGTCTTCAATTAAGAGATTCTTAAGTGCTTGTTAGTTGGAGTTATTTTCCTTGCCTTTTCTTCTGTCCATCATTTAAGCTACAAAATATCCAGTGAGTGTATTATCTCTCCCTGTGGAAGTCATCCTACCTCGTTTATGGCTATATTTCATTCCTAATTAATTGCAGACCCCATATCCCAATGGATGTGTAAGCTGCCTCAACCAATTTATAAACCCTTTCTACAACCAAACATACATGTTCCTTTTATCTAGCCTAATATCTGAAGTTAAAACAAAGCTATATCAGACAGAGAGATCCCTCTCTGAGTCTTGGAGGGCTAGATCCAAGACTCGAAGTTGTTCTGATGTTGCCTCTGTGATTGCCTTTTCAGCCTTGGGAAATTACAGAGTGCTAACATAATGGCAACTCCACTGGGGAACTTTTCCCAGTAATACACTTCAAGCTCCAGCTCTGATCACTGATGGTGGACAGTGACCATACACAAGAAGGCTGAGATCATTCACCTGGCGACTCCAAACAGCTCCAAACAGTGCCATCTTGAAGACTCCATTGGAGGAAGAACCTGAAGCATGGCCAAGCAGCCTAAAAAGACCAGGTATTCAAGTTCAAATTGCATTCAAGACATATTTGGTTTTATCTGCAATCATGTCTTGTATTTTTCTAAGCCTGATCAAAAGTTTATTGTTGAAGATTGCTTTGACCACCAGTCAATTGATGAGCCTCAAGATATCATATCCCCAATTGTAGACTATGTACATGCTCATACACCTGTGCACATCCCAGATGCACCTGTAGAAACCCCAGTAAGACATAAGCCTCCTGCTTTGTCTCCTACTCCTGCTAAACCTCTGGATGTTTTCCGGCCCCTTGCTTCATCTCCTGTGCTTGCAAAAGTCCCAGACAGATACCAGCCTATGGATTTGCCTCCCATTCTCCATGACCTCCCTGTCAATTACATTAATAATCTGCCTAGGTTTGATGGAGAAAATGAGAAGATCACTGCTGAAAAGCATGTTCAAAACCTTGAGGATTTCATTGACCTTTATGAGGTTGAAGATGATGATGTCTGTATCAGGATGTTTGCCCTGTC
>JASDQU010372382.1:65989-92107 GCA_032191745.1 Picea mariana
TACAAAGACGATTATCATTGGTTGATACCGATTGGACTGTGACAGGCCAAATTAGCACTAGATCGATCAATGCTGTAAATCGTTGCTGTGTAGAGATAGAGTAGTCGCCGAATGACTATTAAATAGGATTCGCAAGCTGAGATCCGTGTGGAATATACAGACGTGGAGGCAGGATCATATGCATATCTTTATGGCTGATTTAAATACAAAGGCAGGCCGCGTCAGTAGCCACTATAGAATTGATCGGGCTCTCGCTGAAGCAAGAGATAGCCATAAGAACATTGAAGTAGGTGGTCGCGACAACACACGAGCTGTTGAAATGAATCGGTCATCTGCTAGGGATGTTGCAGAGAGTGTGCAATGGTGATTGCAGGTGACGATTGCTACAGAATAAAGCTCGTGGGGTGATCGGATGAAAATAGTAGATAGAGCCACGAAAGAAGGGTGCATCTGCTAGAAACAAGAGACTTGTTGGCTAAGGAATGCATGTGGAGATAGTAGAGGTTGCTGGTGAGAGGTTTGGCCAGACTGCAACCGAGGGAGGAGGCATTAGCCACAGTTGGTAGAGGAGAATATAGCTGACAGTTTGAGGTGAGAGGAAGCCACACAAAGATGAGACGTGGGTTAGTATTGTTGGGAAGCGGAAGCAAATCAGAGTATAAAACTAAGAACAACAAACCAAACAAGATTAAACATGCATTAAACAAAGCACAACAATCCCACAATTTGACATAGTGATTTATGTGGAAAGTCAATGAGGGAAAAAACCATGGGCAATGATAGTAGGTATTCTTATTATTCAAGGGAGAATTACAATAGCCAATATCAGTCATTAAATTCTCCTCTCACACACTCTGCTCACTACACAACTTTCTCTCACACTCTTCACACATTGCACTCACACTTCTATGGGTATGCTAGTATATATAACATCTATCACTCAGTTACACAAATTGATCGTGAACTGATCACATAGTTACACGAACAATTTATAAATAGATTGNAATCCAAACACCATCACAACTATGCAACTTCTCTGACACTACAGTTAGCACGATTCACTCCAACATGGACCATTCTGTCTCCATCGTATCCTGTCTAATAGCACTTATCCAAATCTCATGAATCATAACCACATACCACATCACTGCAACCACTGTAGGTGATACTTGTGCTTCTGTGTTTGAAGCACCCATTTCCAAGCTCTTCACCTCATTTTTCCATGCGTCCACTGACAACACTAACTGCATGTGAAGTGATGACCATTTCTCTATCACAATCATCAAAATTCCTACTAGCATATAATACTCGAGACATATAACCCTTTTCTTGTTCATCAATTAGGACATAAACCTGAAGAGAACTTACAATAGAAATCGAAAGGGATTTTGTCACTTTCACATTATTCATATTGAATTTATTGAATATCTTCACCACATACTTCTGTTGTGATAACCAAGATTACCAGATTTCTTGTCTCTATGTATTTCCATGCCCAATATTTATTTTTGCTGCTCCCAGATCCTTCATAACAAACATGCTAATCAACTAAGCCAACCTATTGATCTTAACTGTAATGTTCCCCAAATTTACCAAATAATTTTTTTTTGTTAGGTACATTAGAACTCTTACCCTCTTCGAACAACTTATTTTGAAAGAAATAAACTCAAAATATGTAGGTAGCTTCGTCATCACTATTGAATTTCGCCAGGTTGTACGTTTACCATTTTATTGATACAACCATAATATCATATAGAAATGACTTCACCTCTCAATTATTCCATACTACACAACAATCACATATATAAACATATATAACAATTAAGGGATAGCTTCACTATACCCTAGTCCCCTAGTTAATAACATTCTTATTCATTAGTGAAAGTGTAAAGGGTTATCGATTAAATTATTAAAACCTCAACTAATGTTACCACCATCTCTATGCATAAACATTACTTATACCATATAGGAGTCCTATATGAAAATATAATTCAAATCATATGAATACGCTTTATCAGATACATCGATTTTACTTATTAACTGTCTATGTAATAAAGCTTCATTGTAAAGTGTCTATGTTTAAAACTCCAAGCACTATTACCACAGGACTAGTAATACGGTTAACAGTTAGCATCGTTATGAAGTCCAACGATACCGGACATCGATAATGCAATTGAATGAGAATATAAGATCTTTGACTAGACGAGAGATGGAGTGACTTGGGTATAGTCATAACCCTAACTTAGCTAGCCTCACACTCTGTAATAACTTGGTATGAAGTCGAATAAAGGGATGTCATTCATTGATTAAAACCTCTATTTAACCGATTAATGGCTACCTGCAAAAGTACCTCCCATGAGATGTTGTTCGACCACTGTGTCCAATACATGCCGTGCCACCTCCATCATTTTCACATGGCATTGTACTATTTTCATAGCCCTTACTAAAACTTCTTGGTGAAACTGAGGTAGGTAATTGTAACACTTCACGTTAGAGATGTCGTTGGTTTTTCTTTGTGCATTATTCATTCCTTTGTTACCAGTTAGAAACAATGGCAGTTCCATCCTGAAAACGATGGAAGAGGGTTTAGGCGGTTTGGTGTTCCTACTGCACTCGAAAAGGTAATTTATTGCATCCCATGCATCACATTGGCACTATAACAAGGTACTGCTTCTACATAGATTTACATCTTGGTATGTTCCTATGGGTTTTTAGTTCTTGAACTAGGTTTTTACAGGGTTCCTCTAAATGATAACAGCTCCCTAGGTTGTCTCACTATGTTAATTACCTTCTCTTGTAAGCAATGTTGTAATATTAAGTCGTTTCTCAGTCTTTAAGAGTTTTCGTTTATCTTTAAGAAATTATTCCTAATTATTCGACCTTGTTCTGTGAGAGTTATCATGCCTCCACAACCTATAACTCCATTCTATAATGTCTGGTGGTACTAACAAGATGATGCAGGCATCTGCGGGTATACCTTTTCATCTGTAATTCTTTTCGCGCACTATGACTTGGTTATTATTTTGTTTGTGTCATTCGCACAGGTTGGAGGATAGAACCCCACACATCGCGTGTTACCTATTATTTTCCCCAAACTGGTCATTGGGTAAGCCTCTCCTATTTGTAATAAAATACTCTTGATATAATGTTGTAAAGGTAAAAACTCCTTCGTTAACCATCATGTAAAAAGATCTTTGTATACTCTGCATACCGATCCATGCACTAACGACCCTCTGTCCGAGAAGTTTGTGTTTACTCTTAGTTTAAAAATAAAGTTTATTGGGTTTTGAATACCTCCATTCGTAAAAGTATTGAGGGTTTTTTCGGCAAGGCCATGACCTCGATATTATCCTTTTCACCTATGGTTGCATTTTTATTTAAGTTGTTCATGGCATGTCGCTTGGCCAAGAACCAATTGGTTAAAATCTTTCTTTGTGTTCCTACAATCACTCCTAGGTTCGCTCATGGTATTCACTGTATGCATAAGTTGTATATTTAATATTCATCTTTATTATGTGATGAGTCTTCTTATTTGTAAAGAGGTAAGTTGGAAATGATTTCCCAAAACTATTGGCTCTTGAAAAAAATTACACATCTGAAACTTATTGTGAATTATTTCGCCCTCAAATTATATGATGTAAAGTCGTAAACTAGTTCCTGTGGGCGCGGTAAGGTTTTCTTGCTATTGTGTAAAGTTTAGTAACTGGTTCATTAATCTAAGTCTATTCACATTACTCATATTTGTATGGGAATTGTTACATTCATAAGATTTCCACTATCTGTAAATGTTCTAGAATTTAAACTTATTTAAAAGATTTACTCTAAGTTCTTTGTTCTAGAATTATGTGTTTGATATTGTCTATTTGAACTTCTTTTGTGTAAAGAAAATAGTAATTGAAGTATCCAATTGGACAATAAACACCTCTCTGGGGCATGCCCTATAGTGTGTGAACTTTATCATTTTGGTTATGAAATGTATTAAATGTTTATCAATGTTCTATTTGCTTGTTCACATTCTGGAGTATTCAGTTAATTATTTTGGTTACAAAACTAATGATGGGACCCCTATTTCCTTGCGAGGGTACCCATCAGTCATTCCTGGGTCTACTTCTCCCCTTCGGACTGCAGAAAGATCGCTTCAACAATGCCGATGGGAAATGCACCCATGCCAATTACAAGCTAAGTATTATTCATATGCTAAGTCTTCAATATTTAATTTTGTTGATTTTCTTAACATTGTTTACTAATTCTCGATTCTCTCCTTGTAGGATTTAATCGTTCAGAGGAAATGGATCCATGATATCACCATACTCGAAAGGTATTCGAGTTCCAAATCTTGATGTTTGATTTCAACTTCTTAGGTTTTGTTTATTAGTGGTAGAGGGTTCCACCTTAAGGTACTCTATTGTGATAATTTTGAACGAGGTTTCCATAGATAAATTGGTTATATGTATTTTAATTCTCCAATGGAATAAATAGATCATGAAGGAAAAAATCCTCTATTGAATACGATTCCATGATTAAACAACTATGATAGCATGTGTTATGTATAATATTGAATATGTGTTTGTATATGGACCATGACATATATATAATGTAATTTCTCTTTAAAAAGGAGGATTGTTATTTACTTTGTCTTTATTCGATGGTACTTGTACAAAGGTTGATATGGTTTACTGCATGTATATTTATGTACATAAATACAATTTTTGGTTATCTGGAAATACACACAGTCATCTTGTATTCGCTTATAATTTTTCAGAATACAGCAAATAGTTCTAACATTTTTTATGCCTAGTCAAGATATACATATATTACTATCTATGCATATATACACACACACACACACACACACACACACACACACATAACTCAACTTCATTAACAGTTAAAAATTCACAATAGATTTCTTATCTTTACTCAATGAATAAAATCAACTTGTAAGGAAATATCCTATAATTTATTTCATTCTATCAGCTATTAATCAACAAAACATTCAACAAAGAGACAAGTAGATTTACATATCTCAATAAAGTGTTGGGACAATAAATGGAACAACCAAGTTCCACCCAACCGTAGAACAGAACAACCAAACTACTTTCTTCGTTCACCCCCTAGCCTAACCATGAGTCCATAAGGGAGAGTTCCAATGTTCCTCTTTCTCTATAGTGCTCCTCAGATCAGAAATCCCCTTGCCTCACACTTCAAACAATGTTCATAAAAACATGTAATATCCTTTCTCCAACATACTAAGAAACGTCCTGCCTCCCCCCATATGTTGTATATCATGAGCATCTTGTGCGTAGGCATTTTTCCCCCTTTGGGAATTTTCGCATCTTTAAAAATTTCTGTTTTTCAGGGGCTGCTAGTGGCCAAATTTCTCATTTTACACTTGTAAAATTCATCCCTTAGGTAACTCAAGTATGTTCCCCACTCATGGAATCATGGTCAGTTGTTTTCAACCTCGCTGTTCCATTTGTCCTTTAACAATTAATATATAAAAATATTCGTCTTTTACATCTGGCATAATCAAAGAGTTGGTTGGGAAAATCAAATATTTTCCCAAGGGTCATAAATAATTAATTACAAATAAACAAATTCCAAATTTGGATTTTCCATAAATGGCAATAATTTTCCAAATACGAATTTGACAAAAAGAGAAATATTTCCTAAGTGCATACAGAATTTAATGATTAATTATTTTTGGGGATATTTCATCCTCTTCCCCTTTAATACAACACTGTCCTCAGTTTTCATTCCTCTCTTGAAATAGGGTTGGATAAGATTTCTGCAAATCTTCTTCCAATTCCCAAGTGACCTCCTCGGGACTAAAGTGCTTCCATTGCACTTTTACCTGAGAAATGGCTCTGTTCCGTAGTACTGTTTCTTTCCTGCCCATAATGCACAAAGGCTCCTCTTGGAACTCACCTTATGGTTCTACCTGCACCATTTTCCAATCAATGATGTGGGTAGGATCATGAATATACATTTTTAACAAAGGAACATGAAATACATTATGAACTTTTAAATTTGCTGGTAGTGCAAGTTGATATGCCACGAGTCTAATTCGAGCTAAGATATTGAAGGGGCCACAAAACCTAGGTGCCAACTTTGAACAGTTTTAAGCTTTAATTAAATTCTTCTTGCTTTGACTTTTAAATACATGTGGTCTCCAACTTGAAATTCCTGGTGTCTTCTTTTCATATCTGCGTAGCTTTTCTGTCTGTCATGTGCCTCTTTTAAATTATACAATACATTCCTTACTATTTTCTCCATTTCCTGAAGCATTTATGGTCCCATCATGAGTCTGTCAACTCGGTTATCCCAGCTAATCGAGGTTGTACACTTTATGTCATACAGTACTTCGAAGGGGTTCATCTTAGCCGATGTTTGATAACCATTATTGTATGCAAATTCCACTAAGTGTAGGTATTCCTCCCACTTAGTTGGTTTTGTCCTTCCGTACATTCGTAACATATCTTTCACAATCTGGTTCATTTGTTCAGTTTGCCCATCCATTTATGGATGGTAGATTATCCTGAAATTCAAGTTAGTATTTAACCCTGCAAAGAATTATTTCCAAAATGTTAATGTAAATTTGACATCTCTATCTGAAATCGCCATTTTAGGAATACCATGCAATCTAAAAATTTCCTTCATAAATATTTGAATGATGTTAATAGCTTTATAAGTAGATTTCACAGGAATAAAATGTGCATATTTTCTAAGTTTATCAATCAATACCATAATCAAATGGTTATTCTTTTGAGTTTTAGGCAAACCTGTGATAAATTCTAGTGAGATAGTTTCCCACTTCCATTCCGGTATAGGAAGAGGTTGTAACAAGATGACTAGGTGCTAGTGTTCAACCTTCACCTGCGGACAATCTAGGCACTTAGATAAGTATTATGCTGTCTAACCTTTCATGTTAGGCCAATAAAATAACTTCCTGAATGTTGTTACCATTTTTTGGTCTCCCGGATGACGAGAATATGGCTTCTTGTGTACTTCATCCAAAATTGTTATCTTTAAGTCAGTCGCATCTGGTATGTACAACCTTTTTTTGAATCTTAGTAGTCCATTTCTATCAAAAATCAGATTTGTTCTGTCTAAATTTTTTGGATTACTTTGTAAATCTGCCACTGTTTTGATGTATTTTTCATCATTACCACTTACATATTTTATCCTTTGTTCAATGTCTCTTTCCGCCCTACTAATACTTATTTCAAACAACCCACGAGTTCTCCTACATAAGGCATATGCCACTTTCTTTTCCTTACCCTTGATGTGTCTGTCTTCAAAATCGAATTCACTCAAGAAGGCCAACGATATTGCTTGCCTTGCATTAATATCTAGTTGACTGAATAAGAATTTCACACCACTATTATCAGTTAGCAACATAAATTTTCTACCCATTATATAGTGTCGCCACATTTTTAACGCATGAATTACAATTGCTAATTCCAGGTCATTTGTGACGTAATTTCATTCATGTTCTTTTCGTTTCCATGACTCGTAACAGATAACATGTCCTTCTTGAGTTAGGACACCTCCCAAACCTTCTTTGCTCACATCTACGTAGACTGTACAATCTTTATCAGGGTCTTCTACCCTTAAAATAGGTGCGGTTGTTAGCAATTATTTTAAATTATTAAAACTGTCCTGACATTTCTACGACCAAATAAACTCGGTCCCCTTTTTTCTGTAGGGATGTGATTGGGTACGCAATCTGAGAGAACCCCTAGATAAATATGCGGTATTAATCGATAATTCCCATGAATGACCAGATGTCTATCACATCCTTAGGAATAGGCCATTCCATGATGGCTCTTATCTTCTCTAGGTCGACTGCACTACCTTCTTCAGATATTACATTTCTTAATTATTGTATTCTCTTTTGGTAGAAGTCACATTTGTAAAATTTTTCATACAAGTTGTGTTTTCTTAGGGTCTGTAACACTATATTTACATGTTCTTCTTGTTCTTCTTCCATTTTCAAATGCACTAGAATGTCGTCTATAAATACCAAACCAAACTTATCCAAATACTGACTGAATATGATATTCATTAAACACAAATGTTAGAACAAATGGAATAACAAAAACTCATAATGTCCATATCTCATTCTAAACATTGTTTTACTTATGTCTTCATCCTTTATTTTGACCTGGTGATAACCAGATCTTAAATATAACTTAGAAAAAATCTTAGCCTATCCTACTTGGTCAAACAAATCATTGATTCTTGGTGGGGGATACTTGTTCTTAACATTGATTTTGTTTGACTATTGATAATCAATAGATAATCTTAAAGTCCCATCTTTCTTTCTAACAAAAAGGACTCGTTCTCCCCAAGGTGGGACACTTGGTCTGATGTATTCTTTGTTCAATAGTTCTTGTAGATGAATTTTTAATTCTATAAATTTGGGTAAACTCATCCTATAGGGTGCCCTAGATATTGGAGTTGATCGAGGCAACAAATTGATAGAGAAATCTATCTCTCTTCTTGGGGGAAGTTATGGTATTTCGTCCACAAATAAATCTATAAATTCATGTAAGACAATAAATTCTTCCAGGATTGGTTTATCCTCCTTTTCTAACAATTTTTTCACTTGAATAGCATAAATCTTACAACCCTTATTCATGCATTTCTTAAACTACATGGTTGAAATCTGCCTAACTGAGATTGGTTTTCTGATGCCTTGAGCTGTCCTAACTATGTTGTTTTCGTCTCTATAAATAAGCAATTTTTCATAACAATTGAAAATTACTTTATGTTTCTCTAACCAATCCATTCCAATAATTATATCATATGGCCCTAATGGTATAATATTCAGATTTAAATTTGTATTTTGGCCATCTAAAAACTTCGCTTAAGGTTTTGGGGTTGTCGAATTCAATTATGTCCTTATAGGGTTGTGGTAAGTAGCTTAGGAACCGCTACATCTTTAATTTGTCTTCCCTGATGTATGGTACAAATCATAATAATTCAAGAAATTTGTTTATCAGGTTGTCCATGGTCATTTGGCCAAGTCTTAGCTCATAAAATTCTTTGGTATATCTATGATAATAAATTTCTGATAAATACTATTTCTTGAAGTCCGACCATTCCATCTATTTTTCTTTTAATCCTTTGGCCAACTTCAGTTCCTGCCACCATATACTAGCATTTCCTTTCAAGTTATAAATGACCATTCTCACCTTCATGTTACTAGAATAATTATAAATATGGAAATAGTTTTTTATGTCAAGTAACCATGCTTCAGCCTCCTCCCCTATCGTGGATTCTCCATCAAAGAAGGACGGTTTGATTTTCTTAAATTCACCCTCCAAGTGTTCCACCTGTTTCCTCTACCTTCCTATGGTTGTTTTATTTTCTGTTGTTGGTGTGCCTTTGAAAGAACTATTCTTGTTTTCTACTTCAGACCAAAATTTTTGGAGGCTCTTTTGTTGACCTCTTCTTCCTTGTCATTATCTTTTGGGCTCTTCGGTGTTACTATGCTACGCACCAATACTTCATTTATTTTTTGCTGGTCTTCATGTGGTTTTTTCATTTTCTCATTATCTGCCTTGAAAGCTTGCAGTTCCACGATAAGGTTCTTCATTGTTTTCAGAACGTGGGTGTCTGAACTTCCTTCATTGTTATTCCCAGGCTCTCTAGGAGGTCCTTGATTGGGGTTCTCCTCAAGTATGATCTCTTCTTCGTTCTGTACTGCCATTATAACAACAGAACAAAAAAATTATCTTTGTAAAAGTATGCATTTTTGTTATATTTTCCTTAAGCAGAATAGAATTTGATAAGCAAAATTTTTGGCCCTGTTTTGAGGTCCAAGTGATGTAACCTTTACTCTGATACCATATGTAATGTTCCCCAAATTTACCAAATATTTTTTTTTTTAGGGACATTAGATCTCTTTTCCTCTTGGAACAACTTATTTCGAAAGACATAAACTTAATATATATGTAGGTAGCTTTGTCATCAATATTGACTTTCACAAGGTTTTACGTTTACCATTTTATTGAGACAACCATAGTATCATATAGAAATGACTTTACCTTTGAATTATTCCATACTACACAACAATCACATATATAACAGTTAAGGGATAGCTTCACTATACCTTAGTCCCCTAGTTAATAGCATTCATATTCATTAGTGAAAGTGTAAAGGGTTATCTATTAAATTATTAAAACCCTAACTAATATTACCACCATATCTATGCATAAACATTACTTATACCATATAGGGGTCCTATATGGAAATCTGATTTAAAGCATATGCACACCCTTTCTTGAATACATCACAGACTTTAATATAATAGTGGCTTTACTTATTAATTGTCTACATAATAAAGCTTCATTGTAAAGTTTCTATGGCTAAAACTACCACCACTATAACCACAGGACTAGTAATATGGTTAACAGTTAGCATGGTTATGAAGTCCAATGATACCAGTTAGTCATCCCAAGATCGATAACACAATTGAACCATAAGGTAAGATCCTTGACTAGATGAGAGATGGTGTGACTAGAGCATATAGTCATAACCCTAACTTATTTAGCATCACACTCTGTAATAACTCGGTATGAAGTTGAATAAAGGGATGTCAGTTGCCGATTAAAATCTGTGTCTAACCCATTAATGGCTACCTGCAAAAGTACCTCATGGGAGATGTCGGTCGTCCACCCTGCCCAATACAAACCTTTCCACCTCCATCGTTTTCACATGGCATTGTACTATTTTCATAGCCTGCACTAAAAATTCTCTGGTGAAGCTGAGGTAGGTCATTGTACCACTTCACTCGAGAGATGTTGATGGTTTTTATGTGTGTGTTATTCATTCCTCTGTTATGGTTAGCAACAATGGAAGTCCCTTCTTGAAAACGATAGAAGAGGCTTCAGGCGGTCTAATGTTCCTACTGCACTCGAAAAGGTAATTTCTCACATCCCATGCATCACATTGGCACCGTAACAGGTTGCTGATTCTACATAGATTTACATCTCACTGTGTTAATTCCCTTCTCTTGTAAGCAAAGTTGTAATATTAAGTCATTTCTCAGTATTTAAGGGTTTTCATTTATCTTTAAGGAATTATTCATAATTCTTTGACCTCATTCCGTGAGAGGTATCATGCCTCCACAATCTGTAACTCTGTTCTATAATGTATGGTGGTACTAACAAGATGATGCAGGCATCTGCGAGTATATCATTTCTTGTGTAATTATTTTCGCATGTTGTGACTTGGTTACTATTTTGTTTGTGTGTTGCGCACAGGTTGGAGGATAGAACCCCACACATTGTGTGTTACCTGCTATTGTCCCCAAACTGGTTGTTGGGTAAGCCTCTGATATCTGTAATAAAATACTATTGATATAATGTTGTAAAGGTAAATCTCCTTGGTTAATCTTCGTGTAAAAAGATCTATGTATACTGTGCATATCTATCCATTCACCAATGACCCTTTGTCTAAGAAGTCTGTGTTTACTCTTAGTTTAAAAATAAAGTTTACTGGGTTTTGAATACCTCCATTTGTAAAAGTATTGAGGGTCTTTTCGGAAAGGTCGTGACCTAGATCTTCTCCTTATTACTTATAGTTGCATTTTTATTAAAGTTGTTCACAACATGTTGCTCGCCCAAGAACCCCTTGGTTAAAATCTTTATTTGTGTTCCTATAGTATCTCCTAGGTATGCTCATGGTATTCACTATAGGCATAAGTTGTATATTTAATATTCCTGTTTATTATGTGATGAGTCTTCTGGTTCGTAAAGAGGCAAGTTGGAAATGAGTCCCCGAAACTATCGGCTCTTGAAAAAAATTACACATACAAAACTTACTATGAATTATTTTACCCTTGAATTATATGATGTAAAGTCGTAAACCATTTGTTGTGGGCATGGTAAGGTTTTCTTGCTACTCTATAAAGTTTAGTAACTCGTTCATTACTCTTAATGTATTCACATTGCTCATATTTGTAAAGGAATTGCTACAGTCATAAGACTTCCACTCTCTGTAAAAGTTCTAGAATTTAAACTTATTTAAAATATTTACTCTAAGTTCTATGTTCTAGAATTTTGTGTTTGAGCTTGTCTATTTGCACTTCTTCCACGTAAAGAAAATAGTAATTGAAGTATCTAATTGGGAAATAAATGCCTCTGTGGGACATGCACTATACTGTGTGAACTTTATTATTCTGTTTATGAAATGTATTAAATGTTTAGCAATGTTATATTTTCTTTTTCACATTCTGGAGGATTCGGTTAATTCTTTCGGTTACAAAACTAATGATGGGACCCATGTTTCCTTGCGAGGGTACCCATCAGTCATTCCTGGGTCCATTCCTCCCCTTCGTACTATGGACAGATCACTTCAGCAACGCCGAAGGGAAATTCTCCCATGCCAATTACAAGCTAAGTAGTATTCGTATGCTAAGTCTTCAATATTTAATTTCGTTGATTTTCTTAACGTTGTTTACTAATTCTCGATTCTCCCCTTGTAGGATTTAATCGTACCAAGGAAATGGATCCATGAGATCAGCTTACTTGAAAGGTATTCGAGTTCCATATCCCTTTGATTTAAATTTCTTAGGTTTTGTTTATTAGTGGTATAGGGTTCCACCTTAGGGTACTCTATTGTGATAATTTTGAACTAGGTTTGCATAGATAAATTGGTTACTTGTATTTTAATTCTCCATTGGAATAAATAAATCGTAAAGGGAAACACCATATATTGAATATGATTCCCTGATAAAACAACTATGATAGCATGTGTTATGTAGAATATTGGATCATTGTTTGTATATGGACCATCACATATATAGAATGTAATTTCTCTTTAAAAAGGAGGATTGTTATTTACTTTATCTCTATTTTATGGTACTTGTACAGAGGCTGATATGGTTTACTACATGTATATTTATGAACATAATTACATCTTTGAGGTTATGTGGAAATACACGCAGTCATCTTGTATTCACTTATAATTTTCTAGAATACAACCAACAGTTCTAACATTCTTTATGCCTAGTCAACATATACATATATTACTATCTATGCATATATATATATATATATATATATATACATAACTCAACTTCATTAAAAGTTAAAAATTCACAATAGATTTTTTATCTTTACTCAATGAATAAAATCAACGTGTAAGGAATTATCCTATAATCCATGTCATTCTATCAACTATCAATCAACAAAACATTCAACAAGGAGACAAGTAGATGTACATATCTGAATAAATTGTTGGGATAATAAATGGAGCAACCAAGTTCCACCCAACCGCAGAACATAACAGCCAAGCTACTTGCTCCGTTCACCCCCTAGCCTCACCACGAGTCCATAAGGGTGAATTTCAATGATCCCCTTTTGCTATAGTCCTCTTCATATCAGAAATCCCTTTGCCTCACACTCTAAACAGTGTTCATAATAGTAAGTGATATCCTTTCTCCAACATACTAAGTAGCATCATGCCTCCCCCCATATGTTGTATATCATGAGAATCATGTACCTAGGTCTTTTTCCTCGTTTGGGAATTTTCACAGCTTTACAAATCCATGATTTTCAGGGGCTGCTAGTGGCCAAATTTCTCATTTTCCACTTGTAAAATTCATCCCTAAGGTAACTCAAGTTTGTTCCCCACTCATGGAATCATGGTTAGCTATTTTCAACCTGGATATTCCATTTGTCCTTTAACAATTAATATATAAAAAGATGTGTCTTTTACATTTGTCATATTCAAAGAGTTGGTTGGAAAAATCAAATCTTTGCCCAACAGTCATAAATAATTAATTACAAATAAACAAATTCCAAATTTAGATTTTCCATAAATGGAAATAATTTTCTAAATACGAATTTGCCAAAAACAGAAATATTTCCTAAGTGCATACAAAATTTAATGATTAATTATTTTGGGGGATATTACAACCATGCTTGTGCCTATAACAAGCATAACATATAACACCAAGATAATGAATATAGCATAAACACAATGGTTATACTCACTTCTTGTAAATTTTGGCTCACCATGAAGGAATCAAACATCTTGTACAATTTTCCTAGCATGCTTGAGCCCATACAATGATTTTTGAACTTGCAAACAAATCTTCTATTGCGATTTTGAACTAATCGTCGTGGTTGTTCCATATACATCCCCTTATCCAAAAAAATCCATGTAAAATAGTTTTAACATCTAGTTGTAATATCACAACGAGTGCTAACACAACATGAATAGAAACAAACTTTTAACAATTGGTGAGAAACTTTCATGGAAACCAATACCTTCCAAATACCTTTATGCTACCAGTCATGCTTTGAACCTTTCATAATTTCCTATGTTTGATTTTATAAAAGGATATACATCAAACAATGCATCTATGCCCATGATGATTGTGTGGGTAGTAGGATCCCACAGTGTGCATCCCTTAACATCATCACCATATCAACAATCTACCTTTTCGCTCGGAGTCCTACATAGACTACTTATAAAAAACATAAGCATCACAACGGAATAATTTCACATTTGAGTAATTACCAGATAACCTGTTCATACCTCTTCCTGAATCTTCCTCTCTTTTGCAACCAATGGTGATCGAGTTACATAGCATAACCACTTATGTCCACAACTATTGCTGCAACTTGGCATTACTTTACATGCCTATTCGATCCCAACTTCCTTGCAATACATTCTAATTTCCATGGATATGAACTTACCTTCATCATGTATTCTCAAGAACTTGATTGACCTACCAACACATTATCCTTTTTACAGACTCACCTTTCTAAATTGGACACACTGCTCCACCTCGAAGTTTGCATTCGAACAACCTTGACCAAATCCGACCAAGATGGCCAAGTAATCCTTCACCGCTTACCTCGAGGCCCATTTACAATGGAGTTCACAAAGTCTTTTATAGGCTTTATTACATGCAATCCATGGACACGATACCATGGGATACCCAAAACACATGGACCTGGAAAACTCTTTGACCTATGTTTGATCTAAAGATAGATTTAATTGATTAACTCTTTCACCTAGTTAAGGATAACTCAACATACATACCCCCTCCACATATTCAATCTACCTAAATCTTCGTCTATCTAGGTCATACAGACATATGCCCATTTACATGTAATCAATCATTTTCACAACTCCAAAGTAAATACAATATTTTTTTTTCTCACAGTGACTCAACCATCACCACTCTTATCACTCTTTTTGTTTCCTTGTTGTATGAGAAGATCGTGCATCTTAAGCTTCTATAGCTCAAAGCTATTCTTGCAACTGAATTTGTACACCTAGAACTTAGAACTTCCACTTTCGCCATTAACACAAAAACCGTCCAAACCACTCCTTATAAAACCAAACCTTCTCAATATGGACGAATAATGATATATTTGAACCTCAAATATTCCATTAAAAGATTCAATCCAAAGTAAAAATATTTAAAATATTTACCTTAAAACCTTCTACTAATCAAAGAGTGCACCTATTAAACTATTATAACATCCTCTACTCATTTAAAGAACGATTCTCGATGAATTATATCCCTTTAAAACTTTTATTCCAAAAAACCAATGTATTTTCACACCTCATGTGCATAATGACAAAAAAATGCATCCGATTTCATACTTCGTAAAATTTATACCACTTTATCGGTCTCTCCACAAAGTTTAGTCAACGATTATGAAAAATTATCGCTCCTTCACCCCCACTCCTTTGGAGGCGGTCGAATTTTTCTTTTCAGAACTCCCGTCCTTTTCTTCCAGAATCTGAACCCTTAGGTGGCTACCTTTTCCTCCTGCCATACAACCCTTGCACATACCAGAAGACTGAGAGAACTCTTTTCTTGAACGGTATAACAAAGCCTTGAGTTGGCGGTTCTTGCTCTTCTCGTCGTGGGGAGCCACAGGACAGTTAATTTCTCTGGTTCTCTTCGAGCTTGGGTGAACAGTCTTTGGGTCGGACAGGATCTTTCTCTGTGAGGGTGAATGATGGCAACACCTCTCCACAATTTTTCAATTTTTCTTTGCTTCTTCCAGCAATAACTCGCACTGGATTTCACTATTGTTCTTGGGGAATACTCATAGATCCTCTGTCGTGCCTTGACTGTTCGTGGCTAGGGATTTAACCCACCTTTTTCACTCATCAATCTACCAGAGCATAACCCTTGGATCTCTCTACTCAAAAATGAATGACGGACTGGCGGTTAGGGTTTTACTCCTCGTCCTTCCACAGATCAAACACCAACCTTCGCTCTGATACCACTTTTTGGTCAGCTGAAGAAAAACAGAGCATAAAACTGAGAATTATTATTCAAGGACGAATTACAATAGCCAATCTTGACATACAATTCTCCTCTCACACATTTTGCTCACTACACAGCTTTCTCTCATACTCTTTGCACATTGCACTCACACCTTTATAGGTATGATCGTATATATAAAATCTATCACTCACTTACACAAATTGATCATGAATAGATCACATAGCAACATGAACAATTCATAAATAGGTTGCATGCATGCACATTAACATAGTTGCTTGCATGTGCATGTGAACACATGAGGAAATTTGTTAACATGTTTCCAACAAGTATATTTCTAATGATGCATGTGTGTGTGGACAACAAAAAACTGGCGGGTTGAGAAAAGAGTTGAAGAGAGATCGGATAGATCTGGTGACATCAGAACTGGCCAACAACCAAACATAGGGACCAGAGCGGCAAGGTGGCCACCAGGAAGGTCCATGCATCCCTAGGAAACAGGAAGGAAGCCTCGACAACAGGTTGATATAATGAAAAACACTTAGACATGATCTAGGAAGCCCAAAAGAGGACTTGGGAAGCAAGAGGCTGTGGGAAGCTTTGGACAACAAACAACCGGATCCTGCAATAGGGTCGGGCATGAGGCTTCATGATACAAAATTACCACTAAGGATTCCACGGGCATGAGGCTTCATGATACAAAATTACCACGAAGGATTCCAAGATCATGAGGCTTCTGGGAGCATTATTAGAGGTGATTCTTGAAAGAAGGGTTCTAGTGAGATGACTTGGATAGATTTTGTATCCAAAGGAACTTTTAGAGCATGCACGGTGGTAGTTTTGATAGCGAAGATAGAACCACCTTTGGGTGGTAGAAGTACCTTTCTCACTAAGAGAGAGTGTCGATGTAATAACATCAGATACTTTCACATAGGCTCTGTGTCTAACATGTGGAAGTCATCCTTTTAACCTCTTATAAAACTTTAGTAAGTTCACTTTATTAGTGATTAAATAAAGTGAATGTCCATTTTAATTAATTAATTTAAATGTCTTAGTAACTTAAGTGATTTTATTAATTCATAGATGTTATATATAAAATGAACATGAGATTAGATCTCAACCTTTGATCACTTTAGAGGAGATCTAGGTTTTTGGAGTTAGGGTTAAATCAATGTAATAAAAGGAAGGCTAGTTGAGAGGATGAGACACAATGTGAACGGAGGTGAGAGATTCACATACACGATGTGAGATGAGTGTAAAGATGTGAGAGATGCAATGCGTAGAGTGTGAGGAGATCTCATTGAACAAGTGAAGAGAGTTCATCCAAGTGTGAGTGGGCACAACTAAGGAAATGTGTACAAGGTGATGAGGGAGATAAAAGCTAGGTGGGCTAGGTTATAGTTTCATTGTAATCCTTTGAAGGGCCATTATCACATGAAAAGAGCCCTGATTGTATAGCAATAAAATCATCACAAATCTAGTTTTTCCACAATGTTTTTTTCCAGGTATTGTTTACCCAAAAATCTTTTTGTTATTCGAAATAACTCTAGGGTGTTAGACTTGAGTGAAAATCAACACATTGAAATCTATGGCATTTTTCTTAGGATTTGTGTCATCACATTGAGATCCATTATAGCATAGTGGATAGTGCATCATCAAAAAGGTTTCCATATTAGCACTTTGTACACTTGTCATCATATGAAGCATTGTATGAACAACATAGGCATATACTCCATATGGAACGTGCAAGAATCCTTCTCCAAAGTGCATTTTTTGTCTGCTCCTCAAGTGTATTTTTTAGATCCTTCTAGAAGGGTGCTTCACATTATTCCTTGTCTATCCCCACGTTGGAAGCCTCTAGAACCATATAGAAGGGGAGCACCTCACATTTTTCTTGTAAATGAGTTATTGCATGAAATATTCCATACTTTTTGGGTTAGTTAGGGGGTGCCCTTTTTCCATGACTTCCTTTTGACCCACATGTGTGGGGTTAGTTGAGTACTTTCTCACTTTGAGGAGGGAACCCCAATTTTGAGGGGTTTGTTGTAACTTTAAGCGGTTGTCTCACATGGTTTTCACAGAGGACATGATTTTATACTCATGGTTTCATCCTAGCACATTGTATGAGCTCATTGTTTCATCATAGCTCATGTTTTTTATTGTATGGTGTCAAAAGGTTCCTCGTCTATGTAAAGAGGGTGTCTCTCTCATTTTTCATGGTTGAAAATGGAATGGAAAGACTTATTTTCTCAATATTAGTGTGTTTTATTCTTCCTTTTTTTTAGCATATTGTTCTAGGTTTAAAATAGATGGTTTTTGGCATGCAAAAACATTGAAGAAAGTTCTATTGTAATACAAGCAAAGAAAATAAGGTATGATGCTAATATATGTTATTTCTTTGTGAATGTAAAGATAAATATTTAACATTGAAGAAAGTTCTATTGTAATACAAGCAAAGAAAATAAGGTATGGTGCTAATATATGTTATTTCTCTATGAATGTAAAGATAATTATTTTGTATTAGAGATGAATATCATAGGGTTTTATCTCATTACCCTAGTTTTTGTTTTAAGATTAAAAGTTTTCAATACTTAGGTTGATTGCTTTCTTTTCGATCAAGTCTTGTGTTGCTCTTGCAAATATCAGATTCCTAGGTTTTATGTTCACTAAGCATTGACAAGATGTTTCAGTACTTCAAAAATCAAGGTAAAAGGGTCCCTACTCAAGGGGTGGTCAAGACTTCATACCCAATAGAAACACCTAGGCTTTTCCTTTCTTTTTTGTAATACTCTCAATTTAAAATTTTCCTTTTCAATTTTGGTTTATGTATAGAGTTTATTAATATGAGGGTGGGGTGGGGGAATATATAGAGTTAAACACAATGGTGGGGTGGAGGGTATATAGAATAAAACATATTGTGTTTTACTCTATGTGTCCCCTTCAATTTTGGTTTATATATAGAGTTTATTAGTACCATATTTTTTATCTAAATTGCATCCAAGTTCAGTTGGCTAACAAATTTCATTAATTTGGGCTATTAACTTGGGTATTTTTCCAGGTTTCTCCCTTAAAACATTCAAATGTGAATGCAACATGCTTTATCTTAGGGTTTATCTCATAAGATCTAATGCCTTAAACCTAAAGGAAAATAAACAGTATGGGATGACAGCCTATCTTGTAATGTACGTCTCATACATGAGGTACAATGCTTCGTTATTTTCTACGCTGAAAACATCTATTGATGCATTTGCATATATATCTAACACCCTTAAATAAATCAATTAATGAGTCAGAGATCTAAGGGTTTAAATCTTGATTTCACTTTATATGTTTGCAAATTTTGATCATCAATCTAGTTTGATTATCTTAATGGTTGTTTACCTTCGTGCAATAAAAACTACTATCATTATTTAAGTGATTGGATTCATATCCTATTCTCTTTCTTATGATTTTCTCTCAAGAACTAAACTGGTCGTAAACACATTTGAATAATTCATCATCGACTCCCACCAATTTCATTTGCCAGTAATGGTTCAAATGATTCTGCAATTCTGAGGGTTTACAATAATCTATGGACTAAATAGGCACTTAATGTAATATGGTTTCAGGGTTTGTTTATTGTTAACATATATTGGGATCCCCCTTTCCAAGTCGTTAGATAAACTTTGGAATCCAACATTTATAAGAGTTCAAAGAATGCATAAAGAAGCATAACCACCTACACTTTTCTTTTATTCTAACACATAATTTTATTTGGAAGGTTTGGATAAGTCAATATCTCTCACCATCAAAACCTAAAACATATATCTTTATTTTGAATGTCTAATGATATATTATCTGCTCTGATAAAGTATACCAGTAATAATTCAAATTTGTTTATAATAATACTACACGACATGTTTTCCTATCGTTGCACTCTAAATTCCATATCAATGTTGTTAAATAACGGTCGAAGGCATAACATATTTCAACTTGAGTTTCTTCTCAAACATCTCATGACATAATTTCTGAAGAAAATGCAGCCTTTTGTACTGATTTTGATGATGAAATAAGGAACAAATTTTGGAATGTGACACTCCCAAACAGTAATATAATTCGAGTTCACACGCTGTAATCATCTAATCCGGCATGCTTTAATGCTATTATTCGTTGTTCGTATCAATGGATAGAATTTACAAACTCATTCCTAACATGAACATTGGTACAGCACATTTGAGACCGCAATCTAGAAGTTATTGGTCTATTTCAATGGTTTATGATATTTTGTTTCAAATTTGAAACTCAGCATTTAATTTGTTATCATGTGGTTGGATTAAGTCAACTCGAACATATTGCAACAAATCATTGGTAATAACTTAGAATTCATATTCACATTCTCCTAGCTTCTCTCGACATTAACGTTCCCAAGGATGCCACAACTCGGAATCAGCCAGAAATGCTATACAGTTGAGTTGTCATATCCATTTCGAAGTAAATTTTGAGCATGCATACTTTAATCTGATAAAGCAAGTTGTTTTGAAATTCCACATATCATATTTGGTTTCTTGCGTTAATAGTATCAATCAATTCAAATTAATTTCCACTCCCACCTTATAATGATCTAGTTTGGGTTGATCTTTAAGGGTTTTGGGCTAGGTTAGGGTAGCTTCCTTTTCTTACTATAAGGTGTGGGGCAAGGTCACATAGGTGATAGTGGATATCTTTTCTGTAGTTTCCATAGGCTCTCCTCTAAATGTTAAGAATTTTTTTGGTAAAGTAAAGTTTGTAGTTTCTATAGGCTCTCTTCTTAACGTTAAGATTTTTTCTAGTAAAGTAAAGTTTGAATGGTAACGGACTGGAAATAAAATAGTATGATACCGTTAATTATGTCACAAAACTTGAAAATCCAATAAGCTAGCTTGGTTATCTATAAGCTAGCTTGGTTATCTATATTATTTAGATCTGTAAGAATTGATCAAAAGAGTGAAAGCCTTTTTAGGTAACGTTCTTGACTTCAATCATATACTGTTGGACTGCATATGGCGGGTTCATGTACAATATTTGGTATGTATTTTCATGAGGCAATTTAGGCTAATTTGTGATCTTTTACAATGCCTAGAACTTGAATTTTTTCAAATATTACATATATGTCGTTTATGGGAGTTTTACAATTATGTTTAGCCAAATATTATTTTGTAATCCAAAAAAATTGCTATTTCATATTTATACTTAATTTTTAATTGGAAAATGAAAAAAATAATTCTTATGTACCAAACCAACTTTTAATTTATTTGTTTTATATATGTTGAGAACTAAGATATGTTTTGTCTTTTTAGTGTATAAATGTAAAGAGGATTTGGTCTAGTGTTATATTTCCATGAGCGTAAAAGTTTATATTTAAACTCTACCATAAGATATAATGAATTTCTAAGGTTTCCAAATCTTATATGTTTATGATAAAGAATACAAAATTTTGGTTATGAACCTCTTCTATTAAAATTTTAATTATAGTTAGTGTGTCACTATGTGTTTCTATTATGTGTTTTTTAAATTAAAGATATAGGTTATTTTTTACTTATAATCTTTAATGGCTTAAAACTCTCTTGCACTACAAAGTATACACATTTAATTGAGGATTTCCATTTTTCATTAGACTCCATCTCTATGCATTGAAAAATGCTATTCCTTAATTCAATCTCTCATGCAAAACAACTAGTTTATTAGACTAAACAAACTCCCAATAGGATTTGGTAAAAAAACAATCGAAAAAGGTGTGTTTTATCATTTCTACCTTAATTCAATAAAGGAAAACCCCATCGAGGGAACTACTTTTGAACAACCATTCCTCGGTAGGAAGACCTTAGTAAATTGCAAGCCTTGTAGACACGCAAAGTTTGTAATTGACTTAAAATTTTAACACTATGTAATCTCCTAGTCCACCATATCTCTTTGTTGATAGACACCCATAATTCATTAAGAATACACATGATTATATGCCATTGATCAAGAATATAATACAACCATTGAGATTCATGCTAGATGAAGGAGTTCATGAAGATACACTCCCAATCACACCAAAAGGGACTTGACATGTTTATATTCATTTTGACAATGTCCTCCTATGGAATTAGAATGAAAATATACACGATAGTATGTTAGTATATATAAGACATGGAAATCTCATGAGCAATAGATCACTAGTATTTCCAAGAGTGAGCTTTGACATCCGACAAATCCTTTCAATAAAAACTATTCTTTTTACTTAGTCACTACCCTTGAAAAGAGGGGATGTTTTCAATAGATGTGTCGTATAGCTTCAAGATCGAAATTAGTCTTTTGGCCAAATTTCATGATCCCTCCTAACTATCTCACATTTACCACCACACCAAGCTAGTTACCTTCCTCTATGCTACCCAAATAGTTTTCATATTAAATGAACATGAGACTTGGAACATGTAAGGAGATGAACTTATGTTACATAATTTGAAAGATCCCTTGATCGGGCTAATAGGTTGATCTATGAGAAGATGATGGGTCAACGATAGCCACCAAGGAGAACATCACTCTAGAGACTGAACCACCCATTTAAAATCTAATATGCTACCTTGAGATGCAATATCAATTAATCATAAACCTTCCTCATCCTTGGCCACAATGTTGGTGTCCTAAGGTAACATAGGAAGGACTTAAACCCCACCACACTTGGCCTACAAGTATGATCAAAGAAGTTTCTCTACTATATGAAACTAGGCTCTAATATATCTCACTATGTCACCTCCAACCAATAACTCGTTTTATGATCACTAACCATAACTCAAGTTCTTCACAAAACATGGACAAGACATCTATCGCACTAACCACTGGTGAGCTTGCATAAATAGTAGAAAATCATCTGCAAAATTAATTATTTGAACCTTCTTGGAAGCATTTGGAAGTGTGATACCCTAAATATGCACATGCAAATGGGAAGTGTCCATTAAATAACTAAGGGAATCAACACTTAGAACATAGAGATAGGAAGCTAAGAGGCATCCTTTCCTAATCGATTTGTGTAGACTAATATGTAGAGGGAGGGTATTGTTCACCGCAAGAAAAGTCGAGTCACAAGAAAATAAGATGTTGGTCATCCCTTCTAATCGAAACCCAACTAGAACAGCTTGTTAGTAATGAAAAAGTCTAGTCAATCATATCATAAACTTTATTAAAATCATTTTTGAGAGAAAAAACTTGTTTCTTAGTCTCCATATTCCACACCATGTCCTCCCAAACAAAAAACACTATGTCCACGATAAACCAACCCTAAACAAAACCTATCCATTTCTTGCACACAAACTTCTTGGCATTATCCACCACATACAATAGCATCGTATTATACATGAATTTGTAAGAAAAAATTCGTGGCATTATCCACCACATGCAATGGCACCATATTAGACATGAATTTGTAAGAAACAATTCATAAAGTTATTGGTTTCCATCTCCCAATGGTATCCCTCACAACAATCTTTAGAATGAGCTTCATCAAACCCTCGATTAATGGACTATGCAAAACATCTTGAGGCAAAGACTTATAAAGCTAGGTGATTGAAGTTATTTTCAACAATTTCTGGCATAGCCTTGTAGAATCACAAAACATTGTATCTTGAAAATTTAAAATGATATTTCACATCTTCACTATCATTTATTTAAGAATTGAACAAAAATATGCTTTACTAAAGAGTAATAATAGCAATTTATTATTTTATTGATATTTCAGTGCTTCACTATCATTTATTTAAGAACTGAATAATAATATGCTACAAGTATCTTACCATTATAAAAAAATACAAAATCAAATGAAAATATTAAATTAAATCAATGTATTTATCTTTTAATTCCATATTTATGATATAAACAAGAAATCACTCCATCACTTCATATATGTAATTAATGTAAACTCATCTTGATTGTATATTTATGATCTAAACAAGAAATCATTCCATATACGTAATCTTTTAATGCAAATTCATATTGATTGATATTTATGATCTAAACAAGTAATCACTCCATATATCTAAACTTTTTTGGATGTCTAAATGTTTGATTACTCTATAAGCTTAAGAAATCAATGACTAAAATAAATATAAACTGGCATTGTGGATGCTTCATAATTGAAGACTAAAAATATACAATCTGACGTTGTTAATAAAATCCGTTGTAATGTTGTTGATTGGAATTTCACACAGTTATACCTCTCTTCTGCGTCTATGCTTCGTTTCTGTTAGGGTTTGTAAAGTTCAGCCTACTGGGACCCGTGGTTTAATGTTCTCGCGGCTTCTCCGACTGCACAGTTTCGAGTGCTTATGGACTGTTTCTCCGTCGAAGTACTTCGAACGTTGGCCAAGTAGTCTATCGTTCCACCGAAGATGAAATTCTGGATTCTGTGCATAGGCCGGTGGGAAGAACGAGAAAATGAGATTTGTGGGGCGTTATTTCCTGTGATCCCAAGCTCGTATCCCGCGCTGGAGAGTCCGGTCTCATTATTAGCAGTAGCGATCTTGACGATGTTGTCTCTGTGGACAAGCCCAGGATGACGATGACTCTCGACAGCCGTGTAACCCTCGGGGATGGCATAGATGCTGCGGCTACATTCGCCTTACTGGTTAGGTGTAACTCCTGAGGGACTGGTAGCCGCCGCCGGCCGGTGCTGATTGTAGGACCTGTTTGGCAAGGGAAGTGCCGTGCAGACGAGGATCTCAATGCAGCTAAATTTTTGTTTGGATTGTCCAATTTTTTAGGTGGTAATGGCTTATATATAGTTTGAGTGGGTTTAATGGTTAAGAACATGTGTTTTTCTTTAAGAGGTTACAGGTTTAAATGGAGAGGGGATAGGCTATGTATATTTTACTAACCAAATAGCTGGCCGGAAAAAATTCCTTGTCCCACAATTTGATGTGCTGACTTACTGGTGACCTTAAAAATAGATTATTATTATTATTATTATTATCCTTATTAATAATAATCTTCTGATTATTGAAAACGGCCTAGCCAACAAGTCCAAGACAGAAGACGTGGGAAGCCTTTCAGGAAGTCAGACAAAGAAACACTTCATAAGCACTCGAAATGTGCAGTCGGTGAAACTGCGAGGACATTCAGCCACGGGACCCAGCAGGCTGTAGTTCACAAACCCTACCAAAAAAAGCATAGATTCACGAGACCGGAATAGCTGTGCCAAATTCCGACTAACAGCATCACAACAATAAACTATACGACAGTAGTCCGCACAACGGATCAACTCTGAACCATACCCTTCGTCCAGTTGCGTTGCGTTGCGTGTGTCAATAATTCTCCCACAGATGCTTGTAATGGAAGATGAAAAGCTCGAACAAACGTTAAATCACTTTGGGTGGTGTTTCTTTGCCTTTTAAACAGTAAATCAAACCTAACTTGGGAAAACGAAGGCCGACATATAAGAATCTGTTCGTGCTCGTTCAGCATTTTGCGTGTAATATTTCTTTTCTTTTTTAAACAGTAAATCAAACCTAACTAAACAGTAAATCAAATTTAATCGTTAATTACGTTGAAAGGCGTACACCTATTGACAATGGGTAGATTTAATAGGGGTTTAGTGCTTAATAAGTTTTCTATGGACAAGATTAAATATGGCTGGAATATTCTTAGTAGTCATACAAAATAAATGGCTGTGATTTCAATCATTAACTTCCTAGCTATTATAAAGACATCAGTTTATGTGTTTACTTTTTTACATTTACCTAATCATATTTAAAAATTACTTTGATAGCTCACTGATTGCCAAGTAAGTAATTAACAGAAATTAAAATATTAACACCAGATAAATGAAGCCCAACAGTTTATTTGTTAATAGATAA
>JASDQU010372383.1:12187-22490 GCA_032191745.1 Picea mariana
ATGGTTGTATTAATAAAGAAAGTGTCATTGTTTCTATTAATCCTAATTGCCAACAAAATTTTATCAATGATCAGTTGGTTAATATATTGCAAGTTCCGACAAAGATTTTTCAAAGCACACAAATTGAGGGTTAAAATTTTCAAATTTTTAAAGATTACAATGGACAAATATGTGTTGCATTTTGATTTTCATTCCATAGATATGGATGACATGGATATTGTTTTGGGATATCCTTGGATGGAATCAGTTGGTACAATTAATATTAATGTGCAAAAGAAGTTTTTGAAACTTTGGTACAAGAAAAATAAAATTACATTGTAGGATGTGTCACTTAGTAAGACAGAAGGGCCCATAGGAGTAAGCAAAGATATTATTGTGGAGTCCGAAGTTGAATCATAGGTAGAGTCTATAGAAGGAGATGCAACAAAGCTACATGAAGGACACAATAAATAAGCCAAGGGGATAATTGATTCAAAGGTACACTATGTTGCAAAGTTGAAGAAAAAAGAATTGATTCCTACAATTGTTTTATATCACCATCCACACCATATAGAGAAACAAGAGTCATCAAGATAGTGGAATCTGCATCAACAAACTTATTATGAGCATGGACCCAAAAAGGAAAGCAATCAAGAGGTATAGGGAGGACTGCCAATAGTGTAGGACAATATCAGGATAGAGAAACAATCCCATCGCACCATAGGAATGATAAGGATCAATATCAAGGTGGAAAGGCAACATTTTGACATCACATTCCTCTTCCACTAGGATGTATGGATGGTTGTACATGGTACTAGTTGGCTACATTTCTTAGGCAGTCATATTGTATGGTTTATTCACATGTTTCGAGGATGAAATGTGTGACGGGGGATGGAATGTAGTGTACCTAGGGAGGTAATATAGGTTACCTAGTGAGGTACCCAATGGGAATGTGGTTATGTTTTCTTATTGGAAGCATTTCAATGTAAAGTGGACTAGTTCCACTATATTATTAAATAAGGCCTGCTATGGTAGTTAGATATATTAGTATGAACATAATAAATGTTAGAAGGCTTTATAGATGGTTCCTTCTCTAGAATGTTCCTAAGAGATAAAGAGTGATATATAAAGAAGTGTAAGCAATGTGTTGGAGAATAATGAAGAATATTGTTATTGTAGCAAGCATGTGTTGCTAGGGAGCGCATTCCTTCCATAAGGAATAATATATGTTGTTACCCCACCTCAAGGTTTTTGAATATTTCTTGTGTTCAATATTTTCGTGAATGGTTTGGTTTATTCTTGTTGAGAATAAGGGTTATTTCTAAAGTTATATTTGCATATTTATTGAGGTACTTAACACATCACCTCACAACATGCAATAATTACATTAGTGAAAATATCAACATCTCAAGAAAAGAATCCACGTGCTAATTATGGCATGTCATCATGAGAATACAACATCATTTCCATCACCACATGGTCTGGCATGTCATCATGAAACATCTTAGCATAAATATTTTCACAGAATTACATGATGTCATCACATCATGAGATATTATCATAAGAAATATAACGTCCACATATATTTATCAAGGATATAAGAATATAAAATCGCATCAACATCATAATTGGAACCACATATAACATAACATCATGGAAATGCTATTCTTTTCAATACATATCAAATGCAGGGTAAATAACTACCATGATTCATCAACAAAGTCAAATTTACTACCTTGCATAATTACTAGCGTTTATATCAAAAGAATGAATTCATCATCAAAAATTCATCTAGCATATGGATCTACTTAGTTCAGTTTTTCATCCCAAGCTAATTAAATAAGGATCATCAGTACTATGAGTGCCCAATACCAATTGTTTCCTGATTATAATTTCTTGTTCTTCTAACAAGATGGTTAACATCTTACAAGATATGCATTGGTGCAGGAGCATTAACCCCCAAGATCATTATTGAAATCCAAGCCTCAGAAGGTGAAATTTTTTATCGGAAGATATGGTTTCCTCGTGGTTATGTAAACACAAATAAAAAAAGATAGTGTTTGTTATTTAATTAGCATGAAATAAAAAATTCGAGAAAATAGTTAGCGATCTTAAGAATTAGTTATAGATTATGTGGAGAAGATTGTGGATATGAGATGATCCACGTGGTTGTATTTCTCATTTATGTGTAATCCTGCGGGTATAGAATAGTGAGTCCAAACAGATTGAAATTAGGCCAAGAGGCAGCCACGGGTAGAGAAGAGCCCAAAATTATGTAATCATGCCAAGGAGGATGAGCTTGATTTAATAAAATTATCGTGTGATATTGCTTTGTTTTTATGACACATCTTGATTTCACTATTATCCTATGTGTAATCTTTGTGTGAATCTATAAACCTCAATTTGTATGATGAGGAGAGAGATCAGAACCATGAACAATGTTCCTATGAAATTTGTGTGATCTAGAGTGTAGAGGAATCATGGAATCATTGTGACGTGGTAGAAATAGGATCATTGATCATCAAAGATATCAATGGCAAAAAATAAAGATAATCAGACCAGACCATGAACCCTCAAAAGGAAACATTTTTATAGTGTCCCGGTGGATATATACTCCAATGCACCAGTGGTCGGTTGACATGCCTTCAATCGGACTAGGTTCACGAGTATGTGAGGAGGTTAGGAAGAGTACCTTGGTGCCTAGTGACCATTTAAACTGAACTGGAATAAATAGTTAAAGGCACATAATTAAAGGTTCTCGTGGGTCTGGTGGTTAGTGGTTCATCTGACTTGGTGGTCCAGGTGTCCCGGTGGTTGGTTAAAAATAATGTTAACCATTGAAATTTTTAACCGATTAAGAAGGGATTTTGAAGGAAGGGGTTAAGGGGGTTAAATCATACCTGTTCTTCCATTATCAAATGTATTAGAGTTATGAAGTGGAAGGATGAGGTGTTTTATCCCCATCAAGTGGTATCATAGTAGAAGATTCAAGTGTGTTGTGGAAGGAGAGTAGTGGAAGCTCTAAGGAGAAGTGCATAATACTAGAGCAATGGATGTTCTGAAGGTTCCATAGGAGAGAACCAAAATGATACTGAAAGGATAAGTTCAAGAGAGAAACTTGGTGAGATATTTTGTAGCAGGGTGAAAAAGACCTATTACTGTAGAGAAAATTTGTAACTCATTGTGGAGAGTCTCAATATGATGATAATGCTCTTACAGGAACAGATGGAAAGAAGATCATAATTCTAGATGGGTGTTGAAGATGAACAAGGTGAAAGCGTATCAATGAAGACACATGGACATGAGTACATGAATAATTTATACCCTATGACCAGGGATGATTTTAAGGATGGAAATTTATTTTAAAATGTCGAAACCTTGGCGAATCTTACTAATTCTTCATATGCCAACTATAAATGTTTGGTGATATTTTTGTAAAAATATTCAAATTTAAAAGGATTTTATATAGTTTGTATAAAATTTTGTCAATTTTTAAGGTAAAATAATTTTATCCTATAGAATTTGGGCGAATAATTTTTAGAATAGCGAATATTGTTTTGGGAAAAACCTTGGAAAATTAGCCCATGAGCGAAATTTAGCCCCTAAAATCATCCATGCCTGGGAGTCTCATGCAGGAGAATTAACCCCCCCAGACCATTATTGAAATTGAAGACTCTATAACGAGAATTTTTTTATAGGAAGATGTGATTTCCTTGTGGTTATGTAAACATGAATCCAAAAAGATAGTGTTTGGTATTTAATTGGCATGAAATTTCCAATCCAAGCAAATAATTAGTGATCCTAGGAAATGGTTATATATTATGTGGATAATATTGTGTATTTGTGTTGATCCACATGGTTGTATTTATCCTTTATATGTAAGATTGTGGGCATAGAATAATGAGGCCAAATAGAGTGAAATTAGGCCAAGAGGCAACTAGGGCCATAGAAGAGCCCAAAATTATTTAATCAGGACGAGGAGGTCGATCTCGATTTAATAAAAGCAGTGTGTGATCATGTTTTTTTTTTATGTCATATCTTGATTTAGTTTTTATCCTTTGTGTAATATTTGTGTGAATCTGTAAATCTGAATTCGTATGATGAGGAGAGAGATTGGAACTAGGAATGGAGTTCCTATGAGCTTCATGTGATCTAGATCATAGCTAATTGTGGAATCATTGTGACATGGGAGAAATGTGATCATTAATCATTGAATATATCAATGACCAAAAATAAAGGTAATCAGATCAGACCCTGAACCCTCAAAAGGAAACATTGTTGTAGTTTCTCGGTGGATCGATGGTCAGTTGAAATAACTCCAACCTAACTGAGTTCACGAGTATGTATGGATGTTAGGAAGAGCACTCACGTTCCCAGTGGCTGGTTAAACTAGACTAGGATAAATAGTTAAATGTTCCTAGGGGCCTTGTGGCTGCTGGTTCTAGGAACTTGATGGTCCTAGTGTCTTGATGGTCGGTTAAGAGTATTTCTAACCGTTGAAATGTTTAACCAGTTAAAAAGGGAATTCAATGGAATGGTTTTAGGGGTATTAAATCCTACCTGGTCTTCCATCATCGAATGCATCACATTCGCGTAGTGGAACGAGGGGGTGTTTTGTTTGTTGGAATACTAAGAGGTGAATCGATAATGAGCAATTATACCAATTTTTAACCACAATTTATATTCCTTTAACTTATTCAACCATGTTCATTAGTTCATCATCAATATATTATTGTACCATAACCATTAACATCCATTAGTGCATAATAAATAATAATAAACACATCCACACAATACATAGTACACCAATATTTATGTGGAAACCCAATGCAAAAGAAAACCATCGAATACTTTTCTTATATGTCAAGAATTACATTCAAGGAAGAAACAAATTCCAATTCTCTAGATAGAACCAGAAAGAGGATACAACCCCCTATGTTCTTCGGCTCCAACCGGAAGGTGGCTAAAACCACCTAGTTATAAGGCTCCAACCTGAAGGAAGATCCAAATCCCTGATTCTATGACACCAACCAGAAGTAGGCTACAACCCCCTTTCCATTCCCCATCCAACCACCCTGAAATATAAATGCCAAATGTGAACAACCTGTAACTATCACTGAATCAATCACTACCATTGTCACTATGCCAGTGCCAACCTATACCAACACTCTATCATAAATTGTATCAACCTTCTTCAAATATTTCCTACATATCCATGACATGTCTATACTTTAACATGTCGGTATCCTCACCCTTCTTAACTGCAACTCGTGAATTTCCATGTTTATCCTCACAACAACTCGTAGAATACCACAAAATCACCCAGTCTCACTGTCATTGTCTCTACTCAAACTATCATTATTAAAACTATCAAGTCAACCTATACTAGAAACCTATAACAACCTGTACCAACAATCTGTAACAATAATCTGATCAACCAGATCATATATACTTACAAAACCACTCAACCATATGCACAACAACACTAAGATGTGCCTCAACCAAGACTACTCATACATCAACTAGATGTACTATGCCACATCATACATAAACCAAGTGCCAACAATACTACCAACAAGTATTCTCAACAATGTACCAATCATGTGTCAACTACACATCAACCATGAATCATAAAGATATACCAACATCATCAACTATATGTCCCAACATGTACCTCAATCATATATCAAATATATATACCAATATAACCATCTAAATTTCTTTAGAAATACATCACATAGTCCATAACCAAATATGATAAGCCCTCACTTTAAACTATGTGCCAAAACCTCACTGTTATGTAGCATCAATCATGGATTAACCATATACCAAGGTCACTATAAAACACCTCTCACAATGTGCCACAATATATACCAATAACATTCATACATGCACCAACAATATTCTTCAACAGATCTACCTCGAAACATTTACTACAATCGATACCATACCTGTAAGAGAGCATATGCCAAACCTCACAAGGTCATGCCTCAATCATGCTCCACAAAAAAACTTAGATACAATCTAAAAACATAACCATGAACATACCTTTAACTCTGTAGTATCCCTACTGTATCTGATCTCTGACAAACATACCTGTAGTCTCTCCTCAGATCCGACAACCTGGACCAAGCATCTTCCTCCTTGAACTTTCTACAGATATGTTCTTTCCCTTTCTATAGCTTGCGAGTATCTGTGCTTTCCTCCACTATGGCCCACAAATGTCCTTTCCATAACTTCTCTACATCTCGCAAATAACCTTAGAAACCCTAGAACAATCAAACTTTCTGCAGCTCTGTAAATTTTTCTCCTTGAGACCTTCTCTGTCGCAAACCTACTCTTTCTTAGATTTTTCAATGTATACCTAAAACTAACCTTTCACAAAATAGATATTTAATAATATTCCATAGGTAGGTAGGTGCTAATATGAGTCCCTTACTCTCTTATTTATACTTTCTAAATCCCTTCCTCTAGAAGTTTCCTTCTAATTGTTTTACCCCTTTCTCCCACCTTTTAGGCTAACCACTTTCTTGTTGCAACTAACAATTCCTTAAATAGTCAAATAAGAACTTCTTTACCCTTAACTACTTTTTTTTTGCAACCACTTTATTATTTAAATAATTTCTCTTTGCAACCACTTTGATCACTTTATTATTTAAATAATTTATCTTTGCAACTAACAATTCCTTAATTAGTCAAATCATAACTTCTTTACCCTTAACTACTTTCTTGTTGCAACCACTTTATTATTTAAATAATTTCTCTTTACAACCACTTTGACTAGGAATCTTCTTAAAGACTCTCCATAATCTTTCTAGAATATTTGACTTCTTGTTGACTTTATAGGGGCTTCTAGATCACTCTAAAGTGTTCTCCATCTTCACAAATCCATATCTCATTACCCGTGAGGAACTATGTGACATAGCACATATCATCGTAAAAGGCATGATGTGTACTACCCATTCATGATAGTCTTACCTGCATATTCACTGATCTTCATGCCTTTATACCTCAGACAAAATCAGTTTCCTTACCCAAACCTTTGTGTTATCAAACTTTTCCAAGGGTTGTCATTAATATCTAAGGGTTTAAATCAATATCCAACATCACTATCCAAAGATTGGCATCGATGAAAACCTGTCTAAACCAACTTTCCAACAATCTCCCCCTTTGGCATTGATGGCAACACTTAGACATTGAAATACCCATGCTCATACTTCACCCATGATCATTCCTCCTCATCAATGTTTCTATCTATCCCCCTTTGACATCAATGGAAAAGGGTATCTCCCTTTGGGGCTGCTCTCCCTGACTGAAATCTCCTTGAGGATGCTCCCCCTGTCTGCATTGGCCTTTGGGATGCTCTAGTTTTCTAAATGTCTTTGATCTTTCTTTGTGTTTCTAAGCCTCTGATTACTCTCTCTCCTTGCATCTGATTAATCTCTCCCCTTTTGAAAAAGGGTATCATTATGATGTAATTATGATGGCATGGATGCCAATTCTCCCTTTATGATCATCTCTATCATCTCTCCTCTTGGAATCATACCTATGTTCTTATCTCTCTATCTGACAACTTCTATGAATGATATTTCTACATGTATTCCTGCTTATGTTTCTCTCCCTTTGGCTTCTCTACAAGCTGTCTTGTATAAAAATCACAGGGATTCATATACTTGCTTCCTTTTGGAGTTATTGTCCATTGCCTCTTCCTTGAGTAATCAACTGACATATATAAAAATCATTCAAATATTCTTGTATCATTATCATCCATTGTGATAATATTCCTTTATCTTTGAACCATTCTCTAAATGATTCTATGAATAAATGTGTGAACCCAATATCTGAATCCATGCTCTCATCCACTGTCATATGTCTGTCCAAACCTATTAATCCATCTATGCCCTCACTTTCCAATACTATGCTACTCAATTGTCCACAATGTTGATCCATCTGTCATTGTACTATCATGAAATCTGCACAACTGCAAATGATCATCAACTGTGTCCACTGATCTTCTCTATATGAATATTAAACTTTGCATTTCTAGAACAATCTATGCTAACAATGTCTATGCTTGAATACAACCATTAAATTTTGTGTGTGTGACTTCAAACTGACATTTGTGTGGGAAGTCTTCTTTATCAATCAATCAATCTATCATTCTGTACTTCTACTACCGAACCACTCTAAGGTTGTCTCTATCAAACATCTACAACATCATACTTAAAACTACTCAAAAGATACTCTCTTATTTGTAGAGCTATTGTCTAGACTCCCCCTGTTCAACATTCATAATATTGGGAGTCTACAAGATGTATGGATCAGAAGAATACTTTCCTGAAGTAGTCTCCATATTTTTTTGTAGACGCATCATCTCTCTGAATTCTACCTTGTTTCTTATTGTATGTAGATTTGTCATGATCTTGCATTGCTATGTATCTTGAGAGTGCAATTTCTGGGACCTGTTATCATTCCTTTACATGTTCTTCATTATGATCTTGTGTGGCATCCCCAACATCCAACTGGGCTATGGCACATAAAGTTTCAAATTTTATACAAAATTAAAACATATACACAAAAAAACTCTTGTGAAAATTTATATATATAACTTAAAACAAACACATACATTATGCAAATGCACAGATTCACATAGAATAATAATAAAAATACACATACACCACACACTAGAATAACCCATAAAAATAAACACATACATAATAATGCAATATGTAATTTAACACAAAATGGACGCTTGTCTTGGTAAAAATATCACCAACTACGTGTAGGCCTTCCATGAACCTCCCATCCTTAGAAAACACTGCTCATAACTCTTAGCAGTGGGTCACCCCTGAGCTCACACTAAACTCCACCTGGGTAAAGGGATTCCTAACCGAGATGATGTATTTAAGAAAATAGGAAAAAATCTGTCACATGTGCCAACTCGAACTAACATCCTAGAGTCCCTCATTCCCCACATGCCCATCCCACCCCAGAAAGTGTTCCCCTTCTATGCTCAATAGTCTTTCGTCTACCCCATTTCCTTTCCGGGGCTTCAACAACAGGCAAGACAAGAAGTCTCATAGCCCTATAGCTGTAGTTTTACACCTTCATGAAATCAATTCCCAACAACCCTCTCACCTAGAGAGAAATTTCTCATGGGCCTAACAACCCTCCTCCTCAATATCCCATAGGCCTGACAATCCACTTCTTCAGTCCATCTCCTAAGCTAACCAAATATAGATATAGGTACATGTACAGGTACGTGTATGAATACAGGTATAGGTACAAGTACATGTATGGATACAGTTACAAGAAGGTACGATGGACAACTGAATGAGTGAGTGAATGATGATGGAATGAATGAGAAAATGAACTAAGTCCAAACTATATGTATGGATGTTCCCAACTTGACACTTGTCATGTTGAGGACTACTTTAGCCCACTTGTCCCCATCCTTAAAACTTTAGGATAAAATAGTTATCCATACTTTATACTTTAAGGAATATTTATATAATATTCTTTTTTAGCTTAAGATCCCTAGCTTAGCCTCTTATCCTTAACTTTTATCCCCCCTTTCCCCAACTAGTGGAGTTTAGTCCCTTATACTCTTTTATCATGGTCAGTCTACATGCAACGATGTATTATATTAATGATAAGACTTATACAAAAATAGGCTCACTGACCTTTAGCATCTAGGCTCTCCGGCCTAATTCAAAACATAATGCTCCTAGCTTATAATAATTGTCTCACCAGCCTATAAAACACAACATATACATAAAGGGATTGTTGGCCTCAAAATCACCTGCACTTAAGTTTGCTACGCGCGGTATCCTGGAATGTGCACACTTCATCATTTTAGTGCGCAGTACATGTGTGCACTATACCATGGAAGGTGCATGCAAAATGATATCAAGCAACTCACCATATTAAGTACATTTTCATTTACATTTACATTTGGGGTCCAACCTAGGGTTATTGCATTCCCCTCCTTTTATTTGTGCACTGTCCTCAGTGAAATTTATACACATATACAAAAAAAAATTCAAAAATCCTCCAAAATATGTGGGTATTTTTCCTGCATAGCATCTTCATGCTCCCAAGTTGCATCCTTCAGACAGTACCATGTCCATTAGATCTTTACAAGATCTATGGATCGATTCCTGAGTTGTTTGATTTACCAGTCCCTAATACGTACTCGATGTACTTGGAAAGCATCGTCTTCCTCCACCTGAATCACATTCCAATCAATAACATGATTAGCATCATGTATATATTTCTTAAGCAATGAAAGATGAAATACATTATTAATGGTCATTGATGTAAG
>JASDQU010372383.1:69100-84651 GCA_032191745.1 Picea mariana
TTTAAATGTCATTTTTTTAAATGTAACATCTACTTCTTCTTCTAAAGAGTGGATTATTGATTATGGAGAATCTTATCATATGGCTAAGGATAAGTCCATTTTTTCTACTCTTAATGAATGTAACACCAAACAAATATTTGTTGGTGATTGTAGATTTCTTAGCATTGTACGGTCTGGAATGGTTCAGCCAAATGATGGTCATTTTAATGATGTATTATGTGTTCCAAGTCTCTCTTGAAACCTTCTATCAATATATCAAATCACTCATTCAAGTGAAGGTAAAACAATAGATTTTTCACCTCACCAAGTTATAATCAAGGATTTAAAAGATTATAAACATGTTCTAGCAACTAGAATTGTTGATTATATTACCAGGTTGTACAAGTTTGACAAATTTGGGTCATCATATTTTCCAATAGTATTTATTACTCATAGCAGTGACTTGAGAAAACTTTTTCATGAGAAATTTGGTCATCTAAACTATCATGCATTGCAACAACTATGTAATCAAAATGTGGTGATTGGTCTTCCTCTCCTTTCTTGCAGAGATGGTATTTGTGTCGGTTGTGTTTTCGATAAACATCAACAAGACCATTTTGACAAGAGTGCCTCTTGGCATGCCTTGGCTCCCTTGCAACTTATTCGTAGTGATTTGTGTGGTACGCTTCCTTCTCCTTCTTTCTATGGGTGCAAGTACTTCTTAAATTTCATTGATGACTTCTCCAAACACACTTGGGTTTATTTCTCAAAACTTAAGAGTGAATATTTTGACATTTTTTTGTCCTACAAGGCCCTCATAGAAAAACAATCCAAACATCTACTACATAGGTTAGGAATAGATAATGAAGGTGAATATGTGAATAACAAATTTACAACTCATTGCACTATGTAGGGAATTAAAATGCAACTTATTGTTCCATATGAACCATAGAAAAATGGTGTTGCTGAGAAAAAGAATCTAACCTTAAAGAAAATGGAAAACTGTATGATCCAATATAAGGGATTAAGTCTTCATTATTGGGTGAAAGTTGTTAATTGTGCCAAATTACATAGTAAATTACACTCCCATAAAGGCTTTAAAAAATGTAATGTCAGAAGAAGCATGGTTTAAAATTAAGCTAAATGTAAGCCACTTTTGTGTGTTTGGTAGTGAAGCATGGGCTCACATTCTTGATGAAAAAAGAAAATAATTATATCTTAAAAGTGAGAATTGATTTTTTGTTGGATATTCTGAAGATTTCAAAGGTTATAAACTTCTTCTACCTTATTCCAATGAAATTATTATTAGGAGAGATGTTAAGTTTGATGAAAATATTTCAACCTATGAGCTTAATTTAGATTTTGTTCCATCTTCTCTTCCCAAATTTTTTGTTAGTGATCCTATTATGGTCTCTTCTTTAGATGATGATAGTGAGAATGAAAATCCACCTCCACCCGCTCACCTTCATCTAGTTGGGTCCATTGAAGATGAACCTGCACCAGCACCACCACTTCCTAGATGGGTCTATGCAACATGAGAAGAACCCAATGATATTTCCAATGATCCTATAAATTAGCATCATACACATTCACAGTTATAGTGAGTCTCCTCTCTTTTGGATCAAGTTGCATAGACTTGTGATATAGAAACATTTGCAGAAGCTTTTTACCATCTAGATTGGGACACATCGATGAATGAAGAATATAATTACTTAATGGTGAACAATGCTTTGGGTATTGTACCCCTTCCAAAATTAAGAAAATTTATCATATGCAAATGGATGTATAGAAATAAGTATGTGCCAGAAGGATGTGTTGAAATACATAAGGCCTAGTTAGTTTCCAAATGATTTTCCCAATTTGAAGGAATTGACTATGATGAAACCTTTTCCTCCATAGCCAAAATGAATTCCATATGCCTTTTTCTATCCCTTGCCACCTCACATAAATGGGAGGTCCATAAAATGGATGTTAAATCATCCTTCTTGCATGGGGACCTACAAGAATAAATTTATAGAGAATAGCCTCCTAACTATGTTCAAAATGACTCCATCCTTGTTTTCCATGTTGATAAATCTCTCTATGTATTAAGCGAGCTCCTCAAGCTTGGTATGATCAAATGAATAACTTTCTTCTTGACATCATCTTTTCTAGATGACATTCTCACCCAATGTCTATACCGAGAAAGTAGGATACCATCTCGTAATACTTTTTATTTATGTAGATGACCTTATCCTCATTGATAGTGACCCTAAACTTTTAAATCATATGAAATCCAACCTTTAAAAGATATTTTAAATGATAAACTTAGGTTATTTGTATTATTTCCTTGGCCTCCAAGTATTTCAAACCAAGGAAGTATTTTCCCTTTCCAAATCTAAGTATGTGTGTGAGCTTCTTCACCACTTTCATATGGAAGATCGTAAACCAACTCCTTCTCCCTTTCAATGTGGAATAAAACTTGCTACAACCTATACTACACCTAAATTATATGCCACTTTGTACCTATTGAGAAATGTAACTTGGAAGGGAACTTATTTCATAGGCTTCAATGTGAACATGCAGGAAGTAGTTCGAGACATTTACTAGGTGACCACCTTGGAAAAGTGATCACTAATTCTATCTTGTAATTTCACTTGAAAATAAAAAAGTGAAAGTTCTATGTTTTGAAGTCAACTAATATTATCAATATAAATTAAATGTTCTAGAAGTTCTATAACATTAGTGACTTAGATTAGGATTTTAACCTTATGTTTACATCTCATAATTGAGATAGGTGGAAGATAGTATTGGATAGATTATTTATCTTCTCTCAAAGCATAAATAGGACAATATATGAGAGGAAAACTACACACATGAGAAGATAACAAGAGAGTTGGAAGAGGGTAGAGTGCATTCAAGGATAAGAAGAGGACAAAATTTCTAAAGAGACCATTAAGTACAAAAGATAATATAATATGTACCACTATTGTAGTAGTTCTTTATTCATGCACAAGTTGTACACCCTCATATCTAGTCATACACTATCATTTGAGGTGATTTTATTGATCGTATAGTAGCTAGCTCAAAAAAAATTGCAAAGTTAACCTCGTAAGCTTTGATCAAAGGAATGAAAAGTTGATTTGAAGGAGAAATCCATGCATATGTGTTTTATTTCTTCCAATGTTCATTTTTCAATTGTTTGCTCGGACATTGGAAGAAGTGAACATTGTTGTCCTCAAACACCTTCATGAGATACAATATGACCCAAATATTCCATTTCCTAAACCCCAAAGGCACACTTGGAAGGATTTTCATAAAGTTGTCTATTCTGAAATTTGTAATACTCTATCAACATGGTGTACATGCTCTTCCCAATATTTGTTGTTGTATAGTATGTCATCAAAAAATACTAACACAAATTTTCAAAGGAAGGGTTTGAAAATATAATTCATTGATATTTGAAATGTTGAAGTTGCATTAGTAAGTCCAAATGGCATAACTAAAAACTCATTATGCCCTTCCTATGTTCTAAAGGCTATTTTGGGAATGCCTTCCTCCCTCATTCTGATTTGATGATATCCCAAACAAAGATCCAACTTAGTAAAGAAAATTGCTCCGTGTAATTCGTCTAATAATTGATCAATGACAGGAATAGGAAACTTATCTTTGATGGTCATTTTTTTTATATGTATATACTCTGGACACATATGCCATGAACCATCCTTCTTTCTAACCATCAATATTGTTGAACAAAAAGAACTTTGTCTAGGTTGAATGATGCTTGTCTATAGAATTTATTGGATCACATGATCATTCCCATTCTTCTATGCATATGGATACTTGTAAGGCCTAATGTTAGGTCGTACACTTATTGGTTTCAAATGAATAGCATTTTCATGATCTCGAGTAGGAGGAATATCCTCAGACATCTCTCCAAATACCTCAGATTGGTGTCTCTTTTTGAGTAAGTTTGGCATTCTATTAGAGATTATAACCTTAGAGGGTTTCCCTTGGATACCACTAAGTTCAATTTCCTTTCCTTATGATTAAAATCTCATGAAAATATCTTGAAAATTGAGAGCCATTATTCCAAATGATTGTAAATATTTGACCCCTAATACAATATCAGCACCACCTGTTTGTATGGAAATCATGGGACTATCTAATAAATACTCCCCCATATTGAGATTAATAATATGGAACTTCCCAGAAAAATTTATGGTACCTCCATATACAATCATTACTTGAAACTCTAGTGTTATAAATACAAGACAATTGAGATCCTCTGCTAATTTGTAATTGATGAAGTTACGGGTACCACTAGAATCAATCAACATTGTTACCTTTTTCTTTTTATGTATCCTTGTATCTTGAGGGTTTGTGGAGTATTGGTGCCAACCAATTCATGACAAGATATTGTTGGAATAGTCTCTTCTAGATCGAGATATTGTGATGGTTCCAATTATTGATCTTCTTCCTCTTCACAGACTATGTAGAATAATTTATTATTGTCGCATTTATGCCCCTTACTATACGTGTTGTCATAATTGAAACACAGTCCCTATGCTCTTCTTTCATACATTTGTTGAGGTGTCATCATTATCGGTTGAGTGAGGTTAGGAGAGGGAACATGGTGCTCTCTATAGTTTTTAGTGGCCACCCTTCTATTAGCCATATTTTTGTTTTCCACTTTCCTTTCCATACTAAAAGCTTGCTCTAGGGATTTAGGTTCTAGGATATGTGCCTCATGTTGAACGTTCTCCTTTAAAGTTTCCATAAAGATATCTAAAACATTATCCTCATGAACGTTCTTGACCCTGAGACTGAACTTTTGGAATTGTTGAATGTGCTCTGTAATTGAACCTTTTTGCCGAAGATTTTCCAATTGACTAAAAAATGTATTGCTCTTAATATCCCCATAAAGTGATATCAATTCATCCGTGAAAATGGACCAAGATATAATAGAATTATTTTTTCTTTCACAAAGACATTGATACCAAAAATATTGATTGTTTTCTAAATACAAGGATGCAATAGGTAATTTTTTTAATCTTGGCACTTGGTGTAGATAAAAGTATTTATTCATCTGTAATATCCATGTTATATGGTATTTACCATAAAACTTCCTCATATTGATATTTGGAATGAAGTAGTTCCTTGGTGCCGCATTGAAACCTCGATGATGTGGATCTTGAAGTGATGGATAATCATGATTTTGCGGCTCAATATTTATTTCCTCCACATTTACATGATTTCCCTGTGTCCTTATATCTCCTTGAGAAAATCTTTCATCTAGGGTATGTAACAGGATGGTTGACATGGAAGTTGTTCCATATTCTTATCCATTTATACCATATTTTCTTCCATCTTCTTTTCCAGCAAGCTTTTTGTGCTATCTTCCATTTCCTTTTAAGTTTTTCTTGGGAATTTGATAAATCTACATGTTTCAACACACTACCACTCATTTCATCAACTTGGTTCTTCAATTGGGATAGCCTATTTTTGAAGTCTTCATTTTCATCAAATGTCATGTGTGAGCTCTCTATAGGTTTACTACGAGTATAAATTCTTGAAGGACCTATTTCCATTGGATAAAATAATAATTCTCCTATTTTTCCTCTTTATCACAAATTATGGATCACCAAAAACAGATATTCCAATGAAACTTTATGCCAACTGTAATTTGGGTACCTTTAAAACCCTAATTTGGAGACTTTCTAGATGGTTGAACTTTGTCCTAATATATCTCTAAAATATGAACCCTTCTAAGTCCAAATTTTAGCATGTGGTACTATGATATGATTTCTTAAACTCGTCAAAATTTCACACTCTACACCATTGAAAAAAAATTATATCAAGAGTACCAAAATGACTTATTTAAGACTAATTTTAGGATTAGTAAAATAATCAAATATACACAAGATGTATCTCATAAATTATAATGAGTCAGATATGAAAAAAATTCCACAAGTGACTATCTATGTATCCTCAGTATTCTAAAAATTTCAGAGTCTAAAACTTCACTGAAAAAAATTTATAGAAAAAATAAAATAAAAAAATGACTCATTTGAGATTAATTTTAGGACTAGTCACAAACCCTAAATTCCATGGATAATATATCAAAACTTGTAATGAAAAATAACTTGAAATTTGTACCACTTTTTATTCGATATCTTTTCCCATTATCCTTAAAATATTGAGCTCTGAAACATAATGAACAAAAAGTTATAGCAAAAATTCCAAGATGACTCGTTTGAGGCAGAAAAACCCTGGGATAGATGCTTTAAAACCAAATGTTATGTAAAAATGCCTTGATAATGACAAAAATCAATGAATAATATTACACTTCGAGGGGGAAACCTCCTTTTACAATATTTTCAATGTACAAGATGATATGAGATTATCCTAAGACTAGGTCTCCTTGGTATATATATAGGAGACAAGGGGTACAATTATAATGAAAGGGTACAATGAAGGGTTCTAGCCTACATACAAATATAACACTAGAAATTTAAAAATTAAATATCTAGGGCTTAATAAGGGATTTTATACTTAACATGGGACTTTTTCTATGGCTTATCAAATAACGTTAGAATAACAATCATCTAGGATAGAAAAATTTACATGGTTTAAGAGCCTCTTTCTCTAATTGAGATTCTCAAGGATTTACAACAATAAATCAACTGTCAAAAAGAAGGACCAGAAACTAGATGGTTTCAATATTTTTTTAGGACTAATATTCATATATATGATTTTATGCATCATATCTCAAAGATGGCCTCAATTAGCCTCATATTTGAGGACAGACTAGATGGCACCTCAAATTTCTTGTCATGGAAAGTGAGGGTTACAATATTATTATAAGAGAATTATCTCTAAAATATTGTCAAGTATTTTGTTCCTTCGCCTACATATCCATAGCAGATGGTAGCTCACTAGAAAAAGGAAGTGAGGGATAGGTAGGTGATCATGGATTTGATGGAGGATCATTTTATCCCTCATATATCCAAGAAGAATATGGTAAAGTAAAAGTTAAATTATTTGGTTATCCTCAACCAGAGTGAGAACATAAACAAAAAGATGACTTTGTGAAACAAACTCATATCCATAGAGATGACCATATCATATTCAGTTACCAATTACCTTATGAAGGTCACACGGGTATGTGATCAACTTGCAGCGGGGAGAAGGTTGCAAATCTAGGTCCAGTGAATATGGAAATGAATGGATTCCCAACTTCATGGGAACCATTTTTCAAAGGTATATGTGGTCGTGAGAACCTTCCTAACTTTGAAAGGATATGGGATGACTATATCCAGGAGGAGACGTGGATGGATTCAAATGCCAAGAAGAAAGGTGGCGATGAGAACCTAGCCCTAATTTGTCAAACAAATAAGGGAAAATGTAAAGTACCCAGCAAGGGTATTGGAAAGAGTAAGGAGTCATCCTCATAGGTAGGAAAGAAGGACTTGAGTAAAATCAAGTGTTTCATTTGTCATAATCATATCCATTATGCATCAAAGTGTCTAGATAAGAAGAAGGGTAAATGGATGTAATAGTAGAAGCAAGTAGCAACCTCTTTAGAAAATCATATGAGTGAGTTTGATACCAATTTTTAAAAGTACTTTTCGATGGTATCTTGCCTCTCTACCAACACAGTTCCTAGGAATGTGTGGTATGTGGATAGTGGGGCTTCTCATCATATGAAACCTGACAGTTATTTTCTAGTCTAATGAATCAAGACTCAGGAGTATAGGTTTAGCTTGGTGATGATTCTAAGTACCCAGTAGTAGGAGTTGGTATTATTCCCTTACAGTGCAAGTTAGATAATTCTTTAGGTTTGAACAATGTCTTATTTCTTCCAGGTCTTAGAATTAACTTGCTTTCAATTTCAATTATGGAGGATATGGGATTTGTAGTTGAGTTCAAGAACTACCAAGTCCTCATCATGACAAAGGAATCTAGCCCAGATATAGCACAAGTAATAGGGGCTAGAGAAGGTGATCGTTACATGTTGTAGGATGAACCTATTCAAACCCTAGTTTATAATAGTGGTAGATCGTTCAAGTTGAGGCATGAGAGAATAGGGAACCTACATCACAAGGCATTGCTTATTTTAAGGGAGATATTCATAGGTATTACAGAGTTTAGTAATGAGCAGCATGGAGTATGGAGATCATGCCCTCTTGGAAAGCATTTCAAGGCTTCTTTCCCAAGAAGTGAGCATAGGTCTAAGGAGATTATATACCTATTTCATTCATATGTTTTTGGATCGATGTCGATAGAATCAATTTCAGGAAGCATGTAATATGTTTCCTTCATTAATGATTTCTTTCGTAAAACTTGGATCTACTTCCTAAATACCAAGAATGATGCCTTTAGCAGATTCAAGAGTTTAAAGCTCTAATTCAAAACCAGACAGGGAAGAAGATCAAAGTCTTGATATCGAACAATGGGGGTGAGTATACCTCCAAGGAGTTTGAGGGTTTCTACAAGTAGGAAAGAATAAGGAAGTATCTTACTATTCTATACAAGCTGCAGAGAGGAAGAATTGATTCATCACAAGGGATTTTAAAGGCATGATTCACGAATAGGGCTTGTTATGTTTCTTTGGGAAGAGATGTACAACAAAACAATATACATGCAGAACCAGTATCCTCATAATGTCTTGGAGGACAATACATCCGATGAGGAATTCACTTGTGTGAATCCAAAGGTGATTCATTTATGCATATTTGGTTGTCTAGTTTATATCCATGTACCAGTAGAAAATAGGACCAAGTCAGATCCCTCCAACACAAAGGATTTATTTGTAGGTTGTGGTGAGACTTCAAATTCCTACAGGGTGTATATGTAAAATCCATACAGGGTGTATATTTCAAAGTAGAGGAAGACATTAGTGAGAAAGGATGTAAACTTTGAGAAAGAATTTTCATTGAGGATGTCCCATGAGCCTATTCTAGTAACAAAAGATGAGGAGTCAATAGTTGTAAAGGTTGAGCCAGGGTCACTAGTGACTTCTAGAGAAGTATAATCACCTTCAAGTGAAGAGGCGGATGTAGTAACCCCTTCCACTTATTTCAATAGACCTTGATGGTTCACTTATACATTGAAGGATTCTCATGAGTATGTTGAGGCTCCCAGGAGAAAATTTAGAGAGAGAAAACCTCTGAAGAAGTTTCCAAACTACATGGAATTAATGAGTAGCATCATAAATTATGATCCTTCCAGCGTTAAGGAGGGAGCGCACCAACAGGTATGGTGAGATGTCATGGTGGAGAAGTACACCTCCATAATGAATAATAATTTTTGTAAAATAGTGCCAAGATCAGATGGGAATTTTCTTGTGAGTTCCAAGTGGATCTAAGAGATCTAGCATGCAACAAATGGCAACATTGACAAGTTCAAAAAGAGGTTTGTGGAGAGAGGGTTCATGGAGGGTTCTCCCAAAAATAGGGAGTGGACTATGAGGAGACATTTGCTCTAGTAATTAGGTACACTTCCATTAGATTAGTTGTGTCATTAGTTTAATTTATAGGATGGATTGATACATCATATGGATGTAAAGACAATTTTCCTTAACGAGATCATTGAGGAAGAAGTGTACATAAAGTAGCCTCAAGGATTTGAGGTAAATGGGAAAGAGTCTCATGCTTGCAGGATTAAGAAATCCTTGTATGGAATCAAGAAGGAATGGAGATCATGGTATTTGTTAGGGTCCTACCCTAACCCCCTTACCTAGATACTTTATTAATGTATGAGGCAACCTTCCTCGAACAAGGCCCGTTAAATAGTTAATTAATAATCACTCATTGTAATAAAGGGACCCTTTTAGTAATAAGGGGTTGATACGAATTAAATTAAAGTTGAAATGAAGGAAAATATATAACAAGGAAACATGGAGAGATATTGCAAGAAACACAATAGTATAGTTAAACTTAGATTCTATTAATGTCACTGTTTGGAATACAAAATACTGTAAAATGCAAAGCACACAAGCTATCTAGAATGTTGGTATTGTATCCCCGAAGAGAGATATGTGTTAGCTATGCTCATTCACAAGAATTTGATTACAAAGAGTCTGAAAAGGAATTTTAACATAAAGAATCAATAAGAAAACCCTAAACATTAAAAACGCTAACCCCAAAAGATGAAACACCAAAAGGTTCGTGGGACCTAATGTGGTTAGTTGATACGTCAACTTCTGAGGGGCACAAATTTTTCATATGATCTCTTTTAGGGCGCTCGGTATCCCATTGAAAGTTCTATAAAATAAGTACACATTCCAAAATACCTACCATCTTCCTTCGACTATGTGTTAAGCGTTGTCGCACCAAAAAAATGTCATTTAGGGCCTCAAAACGGCCCCAAAAGTTTGGGACCCGAAAAACTGTAGAAACAATTGTCGAGATGTGGAACCATTCTGAATTAGTAGAACATATGGGGGGAATCAATATCCAATGGGATCATTCCTTCCCCCTTAGGAATAAATAGTCCCCATTACATCAAGTTCCTCCATCAGAAGGGGAAAATTCCACTCAATCTGACTTCTTGTGAGCCACTTTCCCTAGTGAAGAAGTTGTTCTACTTTCACGACCCGATAGAGTTGGATGTTCTGCTGAAGTGTGTCCTTCCTCTTTATGTTCATGATCTGATAAATTGTTTCCTATTCAATGCAGTCATGATTGAGTTCTATAGGGGCCAAGTTCTCTACCACATTGAAAGTGTCTAGTAGAGGTGGAAAATAAGGTCAAAGTAGTTCCACATTGAATACAAGGTGCAAGCTAAGGAAAGGGGGAATACTTAATTCAAAAGAATTCTCACCCATAGAATTAGTGATGGTGTAAGTACCATATCATAGTGGGAGGATATTCCAATGTGGTCATGTGAGGAACTCTCTATGCAAATGCAACCATACCTTATCTTCCACCTAAAACTTGTGTGGCACTCGATGATGATCATGGTGTTGTTTGAAATTAGCATTGGATTTATGTAAAATATCATGAACTTGTTCTTGGATTCATTCAAAAAAATTGGCTACTCAAATATCCTCAATATCAGCATGGGAGGACTCTTCCTATGTAGCTATAATGGGAAGAGTTGTTGATGATTGCAGCTATGTGAGACATTCTCTAGCTTACAAACCTGAGAGATGTTGATCATTGCAGCTATGTGAGATATTCTCCAGCTTACAAACCTGAGAGGGGTGTGTGGTTCCTATCTAAGAAAGAGCTGGACAATAGATATGAACTCCTCCATACAAAGAGTTGAAAAGAACACCAGATCATTCTCATGTGTAACGCAATGAGAAAGGTGATCTGCAGAGTTGGACGTGCATGTGGTTGAGCACAAGTTGAATGTGTGAAATCCCAAAGTGTTGGGTGCATCATCATGAGAAAAAAAATGAAGATGTTGTATTAGCCTCCTCTGAGCAGAAGAGTTGAAGAGAAACTCCAGATGACTCTCCTGTGTAATGCAGTGGGAAAGAAGATATGTTGAGTGGACGTGCATGTGGGCGATCACAGGTGAACGTGATCCTAGTGGTTGCGAACTAGTGAAAAAGTGGTTATTCTGTGTAATGCATTGAGACAAAGATATGGACATCCCTATGGATGTTCCCCTAATGGATGATCACTAGTGGGTGTATAAGATCCCTTGCTATATTGTTCAAGAGTCAAACCTACCTGTAACCCTAATTGTAATGTAAAGTGTATAGGTTGGCCCCACCTTAATGTGACTAGTAATTAATGTAAAAGATAATTAATCTGATTAATATTAATTATATTATAATCTAGTGAGGTCGGCCTTGTTGTGCCAATAGACACTTATGTTGACAGGTTCAGTTTAGTATAAGTAAAGGTAGATTCCCCATTGTGGAATCATATCTTTCCTGTGAGTTTGGAAATTTCAGCAAGTACTCCTTCTTGGGAAAAGTGTGCACCTCTCTTGGGCCCTAGTCTTCTATGGTTTGAGCACCCTCTTGTGTGATAGGTTTTCTTGGTGGTGAAGGTATTTCTCTTGAAGAATATAGCAAAGGATTTGGATGGGTTTTCTTCCATTATTGATAAGGGTTTCCCGTGATACTTCTTGTGTTTTTGTGCATGGTGCTTCTTCTTGTGATGTTGGTTGCTGCAACATTAATGGTTATGGTTAAATGCTAAAAATGGAATGAACTTAATGCTTAACCTTTCTCATTGAAAAATCAACAAGAGTTACATCAATGGGATCCAATGGGTAGAACCCCAAGCACACCTGAAAAGGGATATGGCCAATAGAGTTGTGGAGGTATTTTTTGTGGCTATGTTGAACATAAGGAAGGATCTTATCCCATGTGCATGGATGTTTACAATTATACATCCTCAGAATATGAAGAATCATCTTGTTGACTACCTATGTTTTTCCATCAATCTGTGGGTGGAAGGAAGGCGATTTGGTCAGCTTGGTGTCCATCATCGACCATAGGATGGACCAAAACTTACTCAAGATCCTACTATCTTGATCTGAAATAATGTTTTGTGGGATCCCAAAATGAACCCAAATTGTTCAAAGAAGAGCTTAGTGGTGGCCTCGGTTGTGATACTCTTCTTGTAAGGTATCAAAACTACCATCTTAGAAAATAGATCAATGACCATGAGGACACAGTCATTACCATACTTGGTTGAATGTAAATTGAACATGTAATCCATGGAGATGAACTCTCAAGGCCTATCAGGAGTAGGTAGAGGGATGTATATCCCTTGTTTCTTGATGGTGGGTTTGGCAATGGCATAGGAAGTGCAAGATCTGATATACTTGCAAACATCTTGTCGAAGCTTTGGCCAATAAAAATTATTTTGTAGTATTACCACTATTTGTTCCATGCTAAAGTGTCATGTTGCACGACTGTAATGAGCTTCCCAAATTAGTTTTACACATTCGCTTGAAGGAACATAGAGATGGATCATATGGCATAGTATTCCATCTTGGAGATGAAATTTTGGAACTAATTTTCTTGCACTCAATCTCTGATAGGTAGCAAAAAAGTTAGATTCACTATTGTACAATTGTGGCCACTCGGAGGTCTCATGCCCACAAGAGTTAATAATTGTGGTTAGTGCCACAACCAGGGATCGATTGAAGTAGTTTGCAACATGATTGGTGTTTCCATTCTTATACTTGTTGTTCAAGTGGAATCATTGCAGGTACATGGACCACTTCTGATGGAATTTATTTTGTAACTTTCCTTGTATCTGCATGAACTTCATAGTACTGTTATGAGTCTGGATGATCGTTTCCTTTCCCAGAATATAATGCTTCCATTGTATACATGCTTTCATAATGGAGTAAATGTTTTTGTTGTAGGTGGGGTATCTGTGAATGGCATCATATAGTGTTTCACTAAGATAGGCCATCATATGCCCATGTTGAGTGAGGACTTCACTGATAGCACAATCTGAAGCATTTGTCTCAATTTCAAATGGTTGTTGTAGGTATGGAATAATAAGGGCTGGTGTTGAGTCGAGTTAGAACATCAAATCCTTGAATGTTTTTGATGTGGCCCAAAACAAACTTTGCCTTGACTCCACCCTTGGTCACCTAGCTTAGGGCCCAAGTGATATGAGAGAACCCCAGTAAAAACTTGTAGTAGAAGTTGGTGAGGCCCAAGAAGTTGTGAAGCTCAGTCGTTGTCTTCATGGCCAGCCAATCATGGATGACTTGGATCTTGGTTGGATCCATATTCACACCCTTCTCATCCACAATGTGTCCCAAATATTGAGTTATTTTCATGTTGAAGGAGAACTTCTCCAAATTGGAATATAACTTATGTTGTCGTAGGGTTCCCAAGACTTGTTGAATGTGCCTCAAATGTTCCTCCCAAGTTTTTATAAAGATGAGGATGTCATCTAGATATATTACCAAAAAGGAGTTTTTGAATGGCCGCAATATATCATCCATCATCCACATGAATTTGAATGAGGCATTAGCCAATACTAAAGGCATGACCAACTACTCGAAGAGACCTTCTTTAGACTTGAATTTTATCTTCCATACATCATTTTTCTAAATCGACACATGGTGGTTGCATGACTTCATATCAATCTTACTAAAACATTTGGTGCCCTTGAACTCATCTAGAAGATCATCAATATAGGGGATTGGGTACCAATATTTTACTGTGATCTTTTTCAAGGATATACAATCAATAAAAATTCATCGTGTCTCACCCTTCTCTTGTACCAGAAAAATTGGGCTCCCGCAAGATGAGGAGCTTGGTATAATGTGGCCCTTCAAGATTGTCTCTTGGATCTGGCGTTTGATTTATTCATTCTCCATAATATAATTCCTATATACAAGTTCATTAGGTAGAGGAGCATCGGGTGTCAAATGAATTGAGTGTTTTACCTAACAGTGCAAAGGCACCCTAGTAGGTGAGGAAAAGATGTGTGTTCTCTTCTACTATCTTGTCCACCTACTTCTACTATGTAGAGAGACCTTGTATACAAGTTTTGGCAGTTGTAATTGTTGGAATTATTGATTGTGTGTTGTCATTGATGGCACCATGAGTCAAACATATACAGTAATCAGAGAAAATGGAATATCACCTTGGGTAAGAAGCAATTCGTGATCATTGTTGATCATGATAGGATCGACAATGATCCAATGTTCCTAAAGCTCAGGAAAAGTAGCATCCAGAGAATCCACATATAGAGTAATGAAGCACAAGGAATTAAGATCTCGGGAGGGTTAGCGACTAAATATCAGTGCATAAAATAATGCACAAATAGTTATTAAAAGATCAGGAGAAATAACGATGAACAGATCAGAAAGAAGAGCATTGAATTCCCTTAAAACTGTGAGGAAACTCTTTTACAGTCGATCAAAATCTCAACCATTGATCGAAACTAAGTGGAAGGATAGCATAATTTCCAGCACTTCGCCACTTCGGCAATTACTGGAGACAAGGAAGAATCCACGAAATCCCAAAGTCATGAAATAAACTCCAACCATCGATCAAGAAGGAGCTTCAGATGAGTTCTCATTTGTTAGATCAACATTTAATTTAGAATAAATGTTGATCGTTGATCTGGAATCAAAATTTTGAACCATCAGATCGCACTAAAGGAAAGAAGGTGTTCAACTTCGACACTGACCACTTCAGCGATAAGAAGTTTATAAAAAACAATAATCCCCGAAGGTCAGAGCCTCGAAGTCCCGAAGTGAAAGAGGGCCATCAGATGTAGGCAATGCGTGGTGACCATTGGATGAGAATAGGCGAGTACAATTGTGGTCAACTTCGGCGCTGACCACTACGGCGAAAAGAAGTCTGAATCATGTAGGAATACCCGAAGTTAGAAGCCCTGAAGTCATGAACTCTCGTCAACCGTCGGATCAAAGTAACATTTGGGAAATCTCATCGACCGTTGAACAACATAAAGTGGAAGGATAGGGTAAGCCTTGAAATCCTGAAGTCCATAAGTAACACTAACTATTGATCCATTTCGGGACCATTCTCGACCATTGGATGAAGTAGTGGAAGGATAGGATAAGTGGGGCCAAAGGAACGAAGTCCCAGAGTAAACAGAGGTCGTCAGATCAAGACAAGGAAAGAT
>JASDQU010372383.1:84671-109142 GCA_032191745.1 Picea mariana
TGGTGCCCTTGAACTCATCTAGAAGATCATCAATATAGGGGATTGGGTACCAATATTTTACTGTGATCTTTTTCAAGGATATACAATCAATAAAAATTCATCGTGTCTCACCCTTCTCTTGTACCAGAAAAATTGGGCTCCCGCAAGATGAGGAGCTTGGTATAATGTGGCCCTTCAAGATTGTCTCTTGGATCTGGCGTTTGATTTATTCATTCTCCATAATATAATTCCTATATACAAGTTCATTAGGTAGAGGAGCATCGGGTGTCAAATGAATTGAGTGTTTTACCTAACAGTGCAAAGGCACCCTAGTAGGTGAGGAAAAGATGTGTGTTCTCTTCTACTATCTTGTCCACCTACTTCTACTATGTAGAGAGACCTTGTATACAAGTTTTGGCAGTTGTAATTGTTGGAATTATTGATTGTGTGTTGTCATTGATGGCACCATGAGTCAAACATATACAGTAATCAGAGAAAATGGAATATCACCTTGGGTAAGAAGCAATTCGTGATCATTGTTGATCATGATAGGATCGACAATGATCCAATGTTCCTAAAGCTCAGGAAAAGTAGCATCCAGAGAATCCACATATAGAGTAATGAAGCACAAGGAATTAAGATCTCGGGAGGGTTAGCGACTAAATATCAGTGCATAAAATAATGCACAAATAGTTATTAAAAGATCAGGAGAAATAACGATGAACAGATCAGAAAGAAGAGCATTGAATTCCCTTAAAACTGTGAGGAAACTCTTTTACAGTCGATCAAAATCTCAACCATTGATCGAAACTAAGTGGAAGGATAGCATAATTTCCAGCACTTCGCCACTTCGGCAATTACTGGAGACAAGGAAGAATCCACGAAATCCCAAAGTCATGAAATAAACTCCAACCATCGATCAAGAAGGAGCTTCAGATGAGTTCTCATTTGTTAGATCAACATTTAATTTAGAATAAATGTTGATCGTTGATCTGGAATCAAAATTTTGAACCATCAGATCGCACTAAAGGAAAGAAGGTGTTCAACTTCGACACTGACCACTTCAGCGATAAGAAGTTTATAAAAAACAATAATCCCCGAAGGTCAGAGCCTCGAAGTCCCGAAGTGAAAGAGGGCCATCAGATGTAGGCAATGCGTGGTGACCATTGGATGAGAATAGGCGAGTACAATTGTGGTCAACTTCGGCGCTGACCACTACGGCGAAAAGAAGTCTGAATCATGTAGGAATACCCGAAGTTAGAAGCCCTGAAGTCATGAACTCTCGTCAACCGTCGGATCAAAGTAACATTTGGGAAATCTCATCGACCGTTGAACAACATAAAGTGGAAGGATAGGGTAAGCCTTGAAATCCTGAAGTCCATAAGTAACACTAACTATTGATCCATTTCGGGACCATTCTCGACCATTGGATGAAGTAGTGGAAGGATAGGATAAGTGGGGCCAAAGGAACGAAGTCCCAGAGTAAACAGAGGTCGTCAGATCAAGACAAGGAAAGATCAAATGGTGGAAAAACATATTCATCACTTCGGCGATGATCAAAGGTTGATATAAAAGTGTAAAACCATGAAGTGCAAAGCCATGATCTAGTAGGGAGAGATGTGGAATGAGATAAAGATGACATGTGGCCCAATCAGGTGGTAACAAATGTCAAGGTCAGTGTCACACATAAGGACCTTGAAAGTCATGAATCAAGGTGACACATGGCACATAGAATTAGGGTCCACGTCATCTTGAGTGACGTCAGCAATCCCTGTCACTTCAGGATGACTAACTTCATGGATATCCAAGCTTCTGTTATCAGCTAATTCCTGAAGGTCAGAATCACAAAGTAACGTTAATCGTTGATCTAATTCGGGAGAATTCTCGATCGTTGATCAAACATAGTGTAAGAATAGAGTAAGCATGAGGTCATCATCATTTTATGACTTAATCGGTAGGTAAACCTTCGGAGGAATTGAACTACTTTAGATTTCTAGTAACCCGAAGTCATGAATATTCGAAGTTTCGGAGTATATGACAATCGCCCACCTCAAATGAATATTAAGTCAGAATCATCGATCATATAAAAGATAAAGTTCAATGAATGCGCAAGGATTAGACCAGACCGTCAAGATGAGAACTTCGGGAGTAATGATATCCATTGGATTAGACTGCATGATATGTAACCACTCTATAAGGTAACAACTCTAGAAGAATACAAGGATTGCAAAGGTCAGAATCTCGAAGGCCGAAGTACCGGAGAACCTAGTCACGTGATAAGGTAAAAAAAATATAATAAAGAGCGTAAAGGGGATAGAAGTAAATAATCCCTTGGACATTTGAATACGGTCCCATGTAGAGGAATAAGGGAAGATGGAGAAAAGCACTAACAGAACAACATTTGAAATAGCTAAGCCTGTGGTTTTGAGCCCACTGTCATAAAGGGAAGTGGGTTGAAGAAAGTGCCTTTACAGAATTTGATTTCTATGAATAGTTAGGGTCCTATGAAGTAATTTGACGAGATTAACACCATAATAGTACAGAGAGATAGTAAAATATTGAATATGATCTGTTGAAGAACTAGGGATGCAGCAGAAGCATTGAAACATTTTAAGGAGTCGATACATACCTGTGATCAGCTCATGTAGACAAAATTCGAATCAAGATTAATATTCTAATTAATTGAGAAAATTACACGATAAATTAATGAACAAAAGGAGAATATTATATATGTTAAATTAAATGAAGAGATGCAATGGTTCATGTCAAAAGACACAATGATTCAATCCTATAACTATTGAAATACTATATAAACCAGAAGTAGTGGTGAATCTTAAGGTGTCTTGGTGGATTATATATATATATATATATAGATAGATAGATAGATAATGGATTGAATGGAAGTTCATTCTACCAGGTTGGTGCTTGTTTACAAGATGAGTCTTGTTATGAGGGTTGGATTCCTCACATCTCAGTTGGATCTGAGATCAGAAATCTTGGTCTTGTTATGAGGGTTGGATTCCTCATTTCTCAGTTGGATCTAAGAAATGAATGTTGGGTCTTGTATCAAAGAGTTGGATCTTTCATATTCAGTTGAAGTTGAATATATTAAAGGATTGTTTTTATTTGTATTCATCCAAGTTAAATAAATAAAAGAAATATATTTTATCTACTTCATACAGTGTGCGTTACACATGTTTGTGAATAATTAATTGACATCAGTATATTGTATTCACTTAATTCAGTTAATCTATGAAAGTATGAAAAGCAGTCAAAAGTTCCAAACATTGATTCACCCCCCCCCCTCTCAGTGTTAGTGTGTGTTTCAACAATTGGTATTAGAGAAGGTGCCTTTAGCACAGTTTAAACACTGGAAGGTAGATTCTAAAGAAATGGGTGGACAAATGGTTCTCTCCACAAATGAAGCGTCCTTATTTGATGGAAAAAACTACTCTTCATGGAGGGAAAGAATGAAATGGTATCTAAAGTCAAGAGGATCTGGTGTTTGGGACTCAGTAGTATATAAACCTCAGTACTCAACTACCTCAAAGAACAAATCCAAAACTGCAAAATAAGCGAAGAAAAATAACTCAATGGCATTAAAGGAAATCCAAAATGGACTGTCAAACCAAGTCAAAGAAAAGATGGGACACTGCACCTCCGCTACAGTACTATGGCTCTAGCTGAAGAAGTTTTATCAAAATAAATAACAAAACAAAGAAATAGAGAATTTCAATCAGTTTATAGAACAAAACAAATAAATAGAAAAATTCAATCAGATTAAAGAAAAAAACAAAGAAATGGAGAAATCAAATCAGGTTGAAGAACAAAACACAGTTAAAGAGAATTATGATCATAATAAAGAACAAAACACAGAAGAGGACAATTCCATCAAAGAATTGATGCAAACCCCAGTGATCAACATAGAAGACTTCTACATCAAGGAATTGATGAATACCTCAGTATTCACTAAAGAAAAACTATTAGACTTTAAGACTGATGTTATAACTACATTTTAAGTGATTAGTATGGAACAAGGAAATGGTCTATATATTGAAGTTACTAGACCAATTTCAATACACAATTATGTGCACTTTTGAAGAGTTGGAGAAACTTCAAAAGAGAGATATGTTGCTACTACAACTGTTAGATCAATCTAACCATAAAGAGCATGAACAAAATATTCAGCTAGAAGACAAAGAAGAAGAAATCAAAAGATTGAAGACCAAAGTTGTTAATCTAATAGAAGAAGTGGAAGAATGGAAGATACATGACAATAAAAGCAAAGAAGTAATAGAAGAGACAAAAGAAATGGTCATCTATCTAAAAACTCAACTTGAATAAGCTAAGAAAAATGAAGAAGCCCAAAAGATCCAATTAACTAAAAGAGAAGAAGCATGTCACATGTTGGAATTGAAATTATTAACATCAAAAAGATAAATGAAAGTACTAACGCAACTCTAATGACTCAAATTGAAAAAGCTAAGTGTTGTTCCAGAGTCTGTACTTAAGTCTTAGAAAGTACAGTGTCTAGGCATCCGAAAGTGAGTAAAGGATAAAAAAGGAAGAAGAGTCAACCTTCGAGAAAGAAAGCTAAGGCTGATTTCCAGGTTGTCGTTGTCTCGCTTCCAATCGTTCCTGGATGTTTATAACCCATTCAATCGCGGCCCATGAACGTTCAATTTCTACCCGGGTGTTGGTTGTTTTAAGTATGGTATCGAAAATGTTTAAAGTGATATGGGTTTGGTCCGATAAACCAGGTTCAATATTAGGTTGTCTTACAACTGGGACAGTCATAGAGGAACAGGAAAATTAAAGGAGAGTTTGAGGTTTTTGATGCTGTATCAATTGGATCTTATAAAAGAGAACTTTTGAAACCAATATTAAAGATAAAATGAAAACCAAAGGCCTTTTCCCGTAACTGAGTTATATTTTAAATAAATGGTGTGTGAAATGTGAGAAAAACATTGAACTATCTATAACGCGAGGCTCCTATCAAGGAGAATCTCACCCTGTAAACAGAAGAAGAAAATAAGATAAGAAAGAATCTGACGAAGCATAAAATATGAAAATCTAAAGGATTCATAGGTCTTGCACCTGCTAATAGCCGATACAGAGGAAAAACTGTAAATGATATAGATGGCTAAAAATTGATCACCACAGTAGAGGTTTTACTAAATTGCAATGAAACATTCATCAAACATATATAAGAGAAATGAAATTGAATATGAAATCACAGAGGAAACAAACTCATAACACAATCTTGACGGAATCGGGAGTCTTCGGATTGCTTTATATTAATTCTCAAAAGGAAATAGTCTCTATTACAATCGACCAAAAAGGTCCAGCCCCTTTTTTCTTTCTTCTAATTTCATATTTATACAAACTTATACATGTTGGAAGTTCAATCGTTCCAGGAGTATTTTGGTTACAAAAAAAAAAGGAGATTAAACATTTCAATTCTTTGTCTATATCCTTCTTTCGGGCAACTGGAACGCCTTCCTTTATTTGTTCTTCGAGTTCTGAAAATATAACAGGCAGACACTTGTCATTTTTTTATACCGGAAACCTACCCATTCGTATGCTCGGTGCAAGTGACGCACTTCTCCACCAGCCGGGCTATCAACCTGGAAGGTTCTGTTTGATTATTTACCTCAAAAGTGTAATAATCCTTCACTAATTGTGGCAACTTCCCTTCTACCTGTCGATCTTCGGCACTGATAGAACATAAATGTACACTTGGTTTTATTATCCATTTATCTACTTGGATTATATCTGTCTGGGTTATCTGTGATATTTCAGCCAATTCTCTTTCCTCATTCTCCTTGATATTGAGCAGGTGCTTGGCTATATTAATCTGGCTCAGTGCCTCAGTGTTGTTTTCACCATCGAGAGTCAACAACCTCCTATCTATGAAGCTGAAAGTGTCTTCACAAGAGTTCCTTACCTCTTTAGCTCGTTGTCTGCCTTATGATAGGTTATGCTCCCATGCCTTTAGCAAGATGTTACCTCGGGTCTGCTCTAGAATGGAGAGCCTGGAACTACTGCCCGTTTCCTTTTTTTTCGTGGCTATAACAGCCTCATGGAAAATGACCCGAGCCGCCCCAGCTTCTTTTTCTCTGAAGGAGATGTTTTCCAATACTTGATCAATGAGTTGGCAGTGATTTTGAATAGTTTCCACTTTAGCAAGTAAACCTTGTTGAACTGTCGACACTCTTTTTCGGATTTCTATAGCTTGGGATTTGAATATCCTGATATCTATCATATGGCTTTCAGCGAAGTTTAATTTGGCCTATAATTGTGCTATTAACTCCTCTTGTTGGCTTATCTGTGATTGGCTGGTCTGGGTTGCCTGCTGTGTTTGTTCGAGATCGGACTTGAGCTGCTCGATTTCTTTTTGATCAGCTGCTCTAGCTTGTTCTATACCTGTATTCACTTGATATATGGTAGTTGCCTCTGTTGTAGCCAGTTTAGCCTCTAAGGTTTTGATTAAGTGGTTTTTCCGCTTCAACTGATATTTTAGGGACTCGACAGAATATTGGTTGGTTGTAGCAAAAGTCCTCAATGTTCATGTTATCTGTGTTTCAAATTCTTGCTTCTTCATGTCTTTTCCATCAGCTAAGATTTTAAATTTCTTGGCTACCTTGCCTGCTTCTTGATAAATCTCTTGCTTCACAACGGCCTTTCTCTTCTTATCGAAGAAAAAATCATTCAGAGGCAACTCTTCCACAGTTATGGGCAATAGTTCTTCGTCGAAAATCCATCCAGCGTCTTGGACCCCCTTTGTCGATTGTAGGGGAGTAACAGAAATGATGGGACTGTCGATCTGCTTGGATGATTTCCCCGGAGTAACAACCGAGGTTGGTTTGCCTGTAGGGTTAGGGGTCTCGGCTTCCTGTTTTGGGCCCCCAGTTTGCTTCTTCTTTTCCTAGTGTTCTTCTTGGTTAGGTGTTGAATCTTTGGAGCCCTTGGCTTCCGTTTCCTGTACATCTGTGGTCGTCGGGTTCTTACCCTATAAGACAGGGGGAAGGCAGCTCCACCGGTGTTCCTGGAATTTGAAAAAATTGGCCATCTCTTCGGGCGATAGGGCTTGTATCCGACTCAAGACCTCTACATAGGATCTCGCGCCTCAGCAAATATCATCATGAGGCAAATTATCATGTTCATATATTTTAAGGCCACTTAACTAAGGTTTAAGGAATTTTACTCTCAGCGCTAACCTGGGTAAGCTTTCAAGGTTGTTTCGTGACTTCGCACATCGGGGTTTGGAAACAGTGTGACTTGTAACTCCCGAAACGCGATATCCCAAGTTATAGAAAAGTGAAAAAGATCGCTCAATGTTTAAATGGAAATGGCTTAGGAGTACAATGGCCATCACCACTTTGCATATCGAGACTACTGATATTTTTAGTGGGTAAAGGTCATGAAGTAAAAGATGACTTAAAGGCCAACCTTTGATTTTAAGAATTACATTTAAACTAGTTGAAAAAGGCGGCTCCAACTAGGGATCCCATCTCCCTGTGAAACAGGAAGAACAGTAGACCACGTGTCTGTATTGGGTAAATGGAGTCATTGGTTTTACTTCCGTGAAACTTTCTTAAGGAAAGGGGATACATAGGGAAGAGGAGATTTCGTATTTTACTTCTGAAAATCTTTTCAACACTCAAATACGTTTCAAACTCAACTGTAGTCCCTTTCATGACTTTCTCTTTCTCTTTACTGAATTTAGGTCTGCCTTAAGACAATCAAAACAGTCCTAGGAAATCTAACAGATCTTGTGGCTTTTGGCTTGCATCAAACGAAGTTTATTACATATTTTTAATCGAGGATCCATGTTTGAACTTAGGATGTAGATCCGGTTTCAAGAAAATTGATTACCAGAGTAGAATGAGATTCATGTATAAAAGCCTTAAAGATATCTCAAATATTGCTTCACTGCCAGCGAGCCTATTCAGTACCCCAGTGAAGTTATCTAGCCCTTTTTACTGAATTTCCTTTCACCACTTCGAAATACATTTATGCATTTAAATGCTGAGACGAGGGAAATCGTCTCTGAATTTCCTTTCATCGTCTCTTTGGACTAGATGGGGGAAATCATTTCTGAATTTCCTTTTACCATATGTATTAAAATTTACTTTTTAGAACATGAAGTGGGGGCAATCAGTTTGTATGAGGGGTGATATCTGTGTAATATTTTGCAGTGGAGGTCTGTCAACTTACTTTGATTACTCGGTACCAACCTTCCCTTAACTTTCACAACACCTTAGCCTGCAGGGAAAAAGGGGAAAGATTAATTCTAGGGGTATTCCTTCGAGCAAGCCTCAATCCTTCAAAACTGTTGAAAAAACTAGAATAGTAGGATCAACCTACGCATAACTTTGTTTAGTAAGAGACTGAGGAGTTATGAAGACTAGCTTACTTTCCAAAATCTGTTTTACAACTTTCAAAGTTAAAACGTAATCTCTTCTCCCCATGTATGCAAACCCGGAAAGATTCTTGTCTTTTTAAGAAGGTAAATCTGAAGACAGAAAGAAAGGTGATGGATAGAGATCTGTAAACTGAGAAACAGGGGTCAAAAATTAAAACTCACTCTTGAAACCCTTTTTCCGGAGATGCTTTACTTTCTCTTCTTATTTTAACTACCTCCTATATTTATTTTAAGTTAAATTCTTAGGACCCAGAGCAAGTAGTTGTTCTTTTTAATAGCAGTCAAGCAAAAACATTATATTTATGGGACCATTACGGTGCTTTGGAGACCTTCGTTTTAAAAAATAAAATTCTCAGGAATTTGTACCTTTGCCTTACCATTTTAAAATAACCGAAAACCTTTTCTATCACCTGTTTTTGGCGAATTTAGTCTCTGATATATGAGTTTCTGTTTGCTCCTTTCACTCGTTTAGGTTGCAAGCCGAAATCCTGTAAACACGAAGAGTGCCTTTTAAAAGAGATGAATGTATTGAAAATTTTGTATCTCTACTTCTACAAAAATCACTGACCTAATTAATTAAAGGTGAAAGTAAACTTACCCAAAAGAAATTATGAAATAGAATGCAAATACAAACTGATATATACAATGGAAATTTTTGGGAACCAATTATTGCATATAGTGTTTTAAATAATGCCCGTTGACAGGGGCGTTGAAGATTTTACCATCCAGATTTTCTAATAGAAACGAATTTTTTCCTTCAGGAGCTGTGACTTTGAACGATCCATACCATATATGATCGAATTTATCGTGTTTCGCCAAATCTTCCTTTCTAGCATCCCATTTCAAGACTAAATCGCCAGGGAGAAACTCTCTATCTTTTGCCTTACGGTCGAATAACGTTTTCATGTCATCTTGGTATTTTTGCAACCTTTCGTCCACTTCGACCTTGTGTTGTTGTACTTCAATTAACTGGTTTATCCTTCTTGTGACATGATTTGGTTATTCTTTCTTGTCTTGCCACAGTTTCATTACGGGGAGCACCAGGTTTATGGGTAATACCACGTCAGTCCCGTACACCATTTGGAAAGGAAAAGTGTCGATGGATTTTTTCGTGCCTATCCGATTCGCCCATAAAGCGTATTTTAAATGTACATGCCAAGATTTTTTGTTCTCGTTCAACACTTTCTTAATTACATTGATCAGACTCTTGTTTGAAGACTCGGCCAATCTATTTCCTTGGGGGTAATATGCGGTGGAATGGCTGAGCATGATATTGTATTTTTGGCAAAAATTGATCATAGCAATAGATTTAAAAGCCTGGGCGTTATCTGTGACTATCTTTCGAGGGCAGCCGAATCTAGACAAAATGTGTTCTTCTAGGAAATCTATCACCACTGAATCTGTTTCCCTTCTGGTTGGAATAGCCTCCACCCATTTGGTGAAGTTATTTGTGGCAGTCAGGATCCATTTGTGTTGAGCACTAGAATGGGGGTTAATTTCGCCTATAAAATCTAGTCCCCACTGCTGAAAAGGAGCCTTTGTTTTGACCAGGACTAACGGTAGCGCTGGGAGTTTATGCTTGCCTCTGAAAAATTGGCAAGGGTTGCAGGTTCTGACTTTGGCATTGAAGTCTGAGAAAATTTTTTGGCCAATAATACCCTACCCTTAGGAGATTATAAGCTATCACCCTCCAAGCATGATGTCCCCCACACACCCCTTCATGAAATTCGCTTATGACCTTCTTTGTTTCTGATTCAACCAAACAAACCAACAGGAATCCAAGTGGATCCTTCCAATATAATTGGCTTTCCTATATACAGTAATTAACTGCATGTAGTTTTAACGTCCTAGCTTTGGATGGGGATAAATCACTCAGGCATTTCAAGGTCATCAGGTAGGACACTATGTTTTTGTACCAATTAGAGGATGCAAACTTTTCTTCGATTCTGATTGCACTTGTTTGCTCATCGAGCTCGTTCATGTACTCACCCTCTTCATATCCCTGTAGGTTATTTATACCGAGGACTCTGAAATTTGATTCAACTAATAGTTTAGCCAAACCTTGACCCTTTACTAATCTTGTCGGTTTTATCTCTAGATCAAATTCTTGAATTTTAGCGAGCCACCATCCCCTTTTTCCATCACTGTCGGACTAAACCAAAATGTCTTTTACAAAGCTAGTGGGTACATACGCAATTATCTTGGAATGCAACACATAAGTTCTGAAAGCCTTTAATGCCTTCACCATATCATATGCTTGTTTTCCATTATATCGTATTTGAGTTTCGCGTCTCTGAGACTTTTTCTAAAAAAGGCTATCGGTTGTTCGAAACCCTCTTCATTTTTCTGGAGTAATACCGCGGCAATTGTATGTTTGGAGGCGAACGAAAAAATAAGAAAATCCTTTAGATAGTTAGGGCTTGCCAGTACAGGTGCCTCGCTTATAACCTTCTTGATGCGTGAAAATGATTCTTTGGCCTCTGCTGTCCATTTCACTTCGTTGTTTTTCTTTAACATATCTGTGATCAGTTTCACAATTTCAGCAAAGTTCGGGATAAACCTCCTCGAAAAAATTATCTTTCCTAAGAATGACTGAATTTCTTTTGCGTTTCTAGGAAAATTTATAGTGTCTATAGCTTCAATCCTGCTAGGATCAATTTTAATTATGTCTTGAGACACAATATGGCCCGGGATTTTACCTTTTTGCATGGCAAAGTGAGATTTTTTGGGGTTTAAAGACAGACCAAACCTACGGAATTTTTTGAAAGTATGCTTGAGATGTATTAAATGATCTTCGTTAGATTTATAAAAAATGGTTAGATCATCAAGATAAATAACCACAAACTTGTCTCTTTCGCCGATGAAAGCGATATCCATAGCATGTTGGAAGGTGGCACCTGCATTCATTAGACCAAAAGGCATCTTATCATACATGAATGTACCCCAAGGGGTAGTGAAGGCTATTTTTTCTGTATCATGTTCATTAACGGCAATTTGATTGTACCTGGAGAAATCGTCGATCATCGACATCTTATTTTCCCCAACTACCTTTTCTAATACGTGATCCATTTTGGGCAGAGGGTAGTTGTCTTTGAGGGATGACTTATTTAAATTTCTAAAATTGACACACAGTCTAATCTCCTCGTTCTTCTTTCTAACCGAGACCAGGTTTTCTACCCAATCGGAGTATCTCAGTGGTACTATTATTTTCGCGTCTAAGAGATTTTTAACTTCCCTTTCGACTACGGGTAATAAGATAGGGTTGATTTTTCTAAGTTTTTGTCTAAAGGGTTTGACACCAGGCTTCAGAAGTATCTTGTGTTCGATCACAGTGGTGTCATAGGTTCTAAGTTTTTCGTAAGACCAAGAGAAAACGTATTTATACCATGTGAGTAAATATTTATACTTTCTTTTTACCTCAGGAGGAAGGTACTTTGATATTTTTACCATCCTAGGCTCCTCTTTTGTCCCTACTTCGCAGTCTTCAACCTCCTTTGGTTGGGGTTGCAGAGTGGATTTTAAGGGCATGTCATTCTGATCGAAAAGTCTCTCCAGGGGGATTAGTCCCTTTGGAATCTGATTATTCTTTAAAACTAACATGCGATGGTTAGCAATTTTTTCTCGGAACTCCTGAGACTCCTCTCCCTCCTGCATAATCTAGGTATGATCATTTTGGTCCTCCTGGTCAATGTGGGTTTCAGAGAAATCACCTACCATTTCCAGGAATTTTCTTATCTGTTCATCATCCTCAAAAACCTACCAGTGTTGTATATTGTTTGGTATGGATGGTCTGTGCCTTACCTCTATATGGTACTTTAATTTGAAAGCGGTGGGAGGTACGAAAGTTTAAGCCGCTTTGGCCAGTGAATCGGCTTGTTGGTTTTCAGCCCGTGGGATGAAATGAATTTTTACCAATGAAAATAAATTTTCTATAAGATCCCAGGCGCAATTTCTATAAGATCTCAATCTTGGGTGCTTGGCCTAGTAGTCCCGATTTATCTGCTTCACTATCAACTCTGCATCTCCGTAAACTTCCAGGTTTTTTATGTTCAACTTCCTGGTAGCTTCCAACCCTAAAACTAAGGCTTCATACTCACAAACATTATTTGTGTATTCTATATCCCACTGAAGCCTGTAAGAGAAAGGGATAACAAAATCATTTTTAGGTGCCACAAAAAGTACTCCTACACCCACTCCTTCACATGACAGGGCACCATCAAAAAATATTTTCCAAAACCCAGTACTATACATATTTTCATAGGTCTTTCCTGATTCATTATTTTCTAAGCAATTCTCTTCTGCATAGATATTTACATCATCATCAAAAGACAGTATACAATTTCCTAGATCTTGATCGGTAATAAAAACAGGAAAATTGTTAGGATTCTGAGGGTCACTCACTGTGTAGGCTAGCCTCGTTTCCCTGTATAACCGAGTAAGTTGTCCACCAAACACAGGAATCGTGGCGTAGGTCATGTCTAGTTGGAGAGACCCACCAAGTTTGGCTCCCCACGACCTAGATGGTAGTAGACCATACTTCGGGGGTATATCGGCAATAACTACATCCATTATGACACTTTTCACCGAGACCTGTGCAAGAGTGACTACTAAATATTTTATCATACCCATGCACTTAACTCTTCTTGAATCAAAAGAGTAGAGATATCCATAAGGCGTGGTGATCTTGAGGCCGAGTCTATCCATAATAGTTTTGGGCATTACATTATGTGAGGCCCCAGAGTCTAGCATGTAGTTATGCAGCAGTCAATCATGCACATTTAGAGTGATATAGAAAGGAGCTATGGTGTCTCTGGCACCCTCGAAATGTGGACCAAAAGTGATATTGGGCTTATCATCTTCCAAGTTTATCACGTCAGAGTGACTTTCTAGCTCCGAAAAACCTATCGCTTTGGTCATCTGCTTCCGATATACAGGATTCTTCACTAATTCTACCAGAGGGATTGGTATTTTTATCTTATTTATCACATTTTCGAGGCTAAACCCTCCACCACCTTTGTTTGTTTCTTTGGTTAAAACCTCGGACTCCTTCTTTTCTAATTTACTTGTTTGTGCTGATTTATCACTCATGATTTTATCTACCGATGTACGTGTTTCAGTTGTCTTGGTTTCCTTCGTTTGGGTCTCAACCTCCTTTACTTTGGGACCTAGCGAGTCTATCCCTTTCATTTTTCTATTAGATGTCTCGGTCTCTTTTGGGGAGGGCTCGTACATTTCACCTCTAGGGAGAATTTTATTGGGTTGAAGAGTCAACGCGGGTTTGTTTTTAGACCTCGGGTTATACCTTGGTTAGACCTCAGCCATCATAGAATCAGTTATTTCTTGATAGCCAGAAACATCGGTGTTGTTTATGTCCTCATCTTTATTTGACGGTTGTTGAGTGTTCAAAGACTTCTCATAATATTCTTTAGTTAAGTAAGTTTGTGTGCACTCGTCACCCAAATTTGTCACATCTTCATCCAAATCTTTGAAATTTTGCAGGTCATTTCCTCCTATAAAATTTTCATTTTTTAAAGGGGTTTGAATTTTCTGGTCTTCATTTTTAACCTACCTTTGTTGATTTTGAGGATTGGGGTTTCTTCTGAATTCCCTCTTAACGAAAGGATCGGCCTTGGATTGATCTAGCTCCATTATGGAAATCTTATTCGATACCTCCTTAATTATCCTAGCCATATCATCCATTTTGTCTTCAGTGGATCTATTTGACCCTGAGGGTCCCGCTTGTTCCCTAAAACATTTGTTTTCTCGGTTTCCCATTTCTACCTTGGTTTTCAACTTGCCAGAAGCCATCATATTAGACTCGATTTCTATGGCATCATCTTGCATTCAGGTTAGGGTATCCCCCCTCCTTTCTCTCAAAAGAAGTGTGAAATTGGGTTTGAATGCTCTCGCAAAGGTTACCTTGGTTGTGGGTTGGGACAGTTTAACTTCGATTGGGATCTTATTATATAACTTTTTAAATCTTTGAATGAATTCCATAACAGTTTCCGAAGTCTTTTTCTTTAAAGAGCCGAACTCTGTCAAATAATACAAATGGTATTTCCTTTCGCCCCATTGTCTAAGAAAGGCATCTTCTAAGGCATCATAGGATAATATAGATCCTGTGGGTAGACTTCGAAACCAGGTTTGTACCTGTCCTTCGAAATTCTGAACAAACAATCTCGAATATACGTCTTTGTGTTCGAGACCTAGGATATCGGCGAACTGATCAAAGAAATTCATATGTTCGGTTGCGGTCAAGTCCCCTTCCCCTATAAATTTAGGTAAGTTTTTATGTAATTTCAGGAAGGTCATGGAGAGGGACAGGCAGGACCAAAGGTGCATACCTCGCAGCTACTTTAGCAAAAACTCTGGGAGGCAGGGGAGGCGCTTGGCCCCCCGCTCCTTCTCCTGGAGCCACTCCACCTCCTCCTCCAGTGGTTGCCATTGGTGCTACCTGCTAGGGAAAAGGTGTGTTATATAGAGGGTTCTAGAAGACTAAAAGTGAATTTCTAGCTTCTTCGAGAGATGAGAAAAGCGAAGACGGGTGAAAAGAGGTGCGAGGACTTGGCTCCTCGGATTTGCAAGAGATGTAATCAGGGGAACCCACAGGTGTGGAATTTGAGTATATGGTATACTCTTCGAGACTTGGTGAGGTCGGGAAGTCTAACTGAAGAGTTGGCGGGATATCGATCTTTGATAAATTCACTGCGGGGTTTTTACCTTTGTGTACACCAAAGGTTGTCAAATGGATCTCACTTTTAACCTCAGAGAGAGTTAAAGTTGGATTGATGGTTTCAGGGAGGGGATTGTGTGAAATTGAAGGTTCAAAGGAACTCTTGGTATTGAGTTGTGGGCACTTAAGCTGCTAGACTGCAGTGGTTGGCTTAAGGGAACCTCTAGCTTTCAGTATTTTTTCAGGATCAGAAACGGGCGTGGTCTGTTTACCCTCCAAGTTTTGTCTGGTGTTATTTCGACAGGATGCCAGCTTATTTAAACGTGGAGTCACCAAGTGAAAGATAATACAAGCCTTTATAAGGTGTTCACTCTTTGTTCACTATCAAAGGGCGAAAATTGCAAAAATTTTCGTTCTTCCCAGGGAAAAGGTTTCATAACTTCGTCCCCGGCAATGGATCCAGAAAGATGTTATTCCAGGGTCTGTACTTAAGGCTTAGAAAGTACAGTGTCTAGGCATCCAAAAGTGAGTAAAGGATAAAAAAGGAAGAAGAGTTAACCTTCGGGAAAGGAAGCTAAGGCTGATTTCCAGGTTTTCGTTGTCTTGCTTCCAATTGTTCCTAGATGTTTATATCTTGTTCAATCGCGGCTCATGGACGTTAAAGTTCTACCCGGGTGTTGGTTGTTTTAAGTATGGTATCGAAAAGGTTTAAAGCGATATGGGTTTGGTCCAATAAACCGGGTTCAATATTAGGTTGTCTTAGAACTGGGACAGTCATAGAGGAACAGGAAAATTAAAGGAGAGTTTGAGGTTTTTGATGCTGTATCAATTTGATCTTATAAAAGAGAAATTTTGAAACCAATATTAAAGATAAAATGCAAACCAAAGGCCTTTTCCCGTAACTGATTTATATTTTAAATAAATGGTGTGTGAAATGTGAGAAAAACATTAAACTGTCTACAACGCGAGGCTCCTATCAAGGGAGGATCTCACCCTGTAAACAGAAGAAGAAAATAAGATAAGAAAGAATCTAACGAAGCATAAAATATGAAAATCTAAAGGGTTCACAGGTCTTGTACCTGCTAATGGCTGATACAGAGGAAAAACTGTAAATGATATAGATGGCTAAAAATTGATCACCACGGTAGAGGTTTTACTAAATTGCAATGAAACATTCATCAGACATATATAAGAGAAATGAAATTGAATATGAAATCACAGAGGAAACAAACTCATAACACAGTCTTGATGGAATNGGGTTTTTACCTTTGTGTACACCAAAGGTTGTCGAATGGATCTCACTTTTAACCTCAGAGAGAGTTAAAGTTGGATTGATGGTTTCAGGGAGGGGATTGTGCAAAATTGAAGGTTCAAAGGAACTCTTGGTATTGAGTTGTGGGCGCTTAAGCTGCTAGACTGCAGTGGTTGGCTTAAGGGAACCTCTAGCTTTCAGTATTTTTTCAGGATCGGAAACGGGCGTGGTCTGTTTACCCTCCAAGTTTTGTCTGGTGTTATTTCGACAGGATGCCATCTTATTTAAATGTGGAGTCACCAAGTGAAATATAATACAAGCCTTTATAAGGTGTTCACTCTTTGTTCACTATCAAAGGGCGAAACTTGCAAAAAATGTCGTTCTTCCCAGGGAAAAGGTTTCATAACTTCGTCCCTGGCAATGGCTCCAGAAAGATGTTATTCCAGGGTTTGTAATTAAGGCTTAGAAATTACAGTGTCTAGGCATCCAAAAGTGAGTAAAGGATAAAAAAGGAAGAAGAGTTAACCTTCGGGAAAGGAAGCTAAGGCTGATTTCCAGGTTTTCGTTGTCTTGCTTCCAACTATTCCTAGATGTTTATATCTTGTTCAATCGCGGCTCATGGACGTTCAAGTTCTACCCGGGTGTTGGTTGTTTTAAGTATGGTATCGAAAAGGTTTAAAGTGATATGGGTTTGGTCCAATAAACCGGGTTCAATATTAGGTTGTCTTAGAACTGGGACAGTCATAGAGGAACAGGAAAATTAACGGAGAGTTTGAGGTTTTTGATGCTGTATCAATTTGATCTTATAAAAGAGAAATTTTGAAACCAATATTAAAGATAAAATGCAAACCAAAGGCCTTTTCCCGTAACTGAGTTATATTTTAAATAAATGGTGTGTGAAATGTGAGAAAAACATTAAACTGTCTACAACGCGAGGCTCCTATCAAGGGAGGATCTCACCCTGTAAACAGAAGAAGAAAATAAGATAAGAAAGAATCTAACGAAGCAGAAAATATGAAAATCTAAAGGGTTCACAGGTCTTGTACCTGCTAATGGATGATATAGAGGAAAAACTGTAAATGATATAGATGGCTAAAAATTGATCACCACGGTAGAGGTTTTACTAAATTGCAATGAAACATTCATCAGACATATATAAGAGAAATGAAATTGAATATGAAATCACAGAGGAAACAAACTCATAACACAGTCTTGATGGAATCGAGAGTCTTCGGATTTCTTTACATTAATTCTCAAAAGGAGATAGTCTCTATTACAATCAACCAAAAAGGTCCAGCCCCTTTTTTCTTTCTTCTAATTTCATATTTATACAAACTTCTACATGCTGGAAATTCAATCGTTCCAGGAGTATTTTGGTTACAAAAAAAAAGGAGATTAAACGTTTCAATTCTTTGTCTCTGTCCTTCTTTCGGGCAACTGGAACGCCTTCCTTTCTTTGCTCTTTGAGTTCTGAAAATATAACAGGCAGACACTTGTCATTTTTTGATACCAGAAACCTACCCCTTCATATGCTCGGTGCAAGTGACGCACTTCTCCACCAACTGGGCTATCAACCTGGAAGGTTCTGTTTGATTATTTGCCTCAAAAGTGTAATAATCCTTAACTAATTGTGGCAACTTCCCTTCTACCTGTCGATCTTCGACACTGATAGAACATAAATGTACACTTGGTTTTATTATCCATTTATCTACTTGTATTATATCCATTTGGGTTATCTGTGATATTTCAGCCAACTCTCTTTCCTCATTCTCCTTGATATTGAGCAAGTGATTGGCTATATTAATCTGGCCCAGTGCCTCAGTGTTGGTTTCACCATCAAGATTCAACAACCTCCTATCTATGAAGCCGAAAGTTTCTTCACAAGATTTTCTTACCTCTTTAGCTCGTTGTCTTCCTTCTTATATGTTATGCTCCCATGCCTTCAACAAGATGTTACCTCGGGTTTGCTCTGGAATGGAGAGCCTGGAACTATTGTCTGTTTCCTTTTTTGTCGTGACTATAACAGCCTCTTGGAAAATGACCCGAGCCACCCCAGCTTATTTTTCTTTGAAGGAGATGTTTTCCAATACATGATCAATGAGTTGGCAGTGATTTTGAATAGTTTCCACTTTAGCAAGTAAACCTTGTTGAACTGCTGACACTCTTTTTCGGATTTCTATAGCTTGGGATTGGAATATCTCGATATCTATCATATGGATTTCGGTGAAGTTTAATTTGGCCTGTAATTGCGCTATTAACTCCTCTTGCCATCTTATCTTTGATTGGCTGGTCTGGGCTGCCTGTTGTGTTTGTTCGAGATCGGACTTGAGTCGCTCGATTTCTTTTTGATCAGCTGCTCTAGCTTTTTCTATACCTGTATTCACCTGATCTCTGGCAGTTGCCTCTGTTGTAGCCAGTTTAGCCTCCAAGGTTTTGATTAAGTGGTTTTTCCACTTCAACTGATTTTTTAGGGACTCGACAGAATATTGGTTGGTTGTAGCAAAATCCCCCAATGTCCCTGCTATCTGTGTTGCAAATTCTTACTTCTTCATGTCTTTTCCATCAGCTAAAATTTTAAATTTCTTGGCTACCTTTCCTGCTTCTTGATAAAGCTCTTACTTCACAACGGCCTTTCTCTTCTTATCGAAGAAAAATTCGTTCGGAGGCAACTCTTCCACAGTTATGAGCGATAGGTCATCGCCGAAAATCTATCCAACGTCTGGGACCCTCTTTGTGGATTGTAGGGGAGTAACAGAATGGATGGGACTGTCGATCTTCTTGGATGATTTCCTCATAGTAACAACCGAGGTTGGTTTGCTTGTAGGGTTGGGGATCTCGGCTTCTTGTTTCGGGCCCCCAGTTTGCTTCTTCTTTTCCTGGTGTTCTTCTTGGTCAGGTGCCGAATATTTGGAGCCCTTGGCTTCAGTTTGTTGTACATCTGCAGTCGTTGGGTTCTTACCCTGTAAGACTGGGGGAAGGCAGCTCCACTGGTGTTCCTGGAATTTGAAAAAATCAGCCATCTCTTCGGGCGACAGGGCTTGTATCCAACTCAAGACCTCTGCATAGGATCTCACGCCTCGAAAAATATCATCATTAGGTGAATTCTTGTGTTCATATCTTTTAAGGCCACAAATAGCCATGTGATTACTCACGACCCTGTGTGGATCGTGTTTCTTGAACTCAATGTGGAAGAATTTAATATCTTCCAAGGTTGTTTCCTTGGCCTTTGCGTGTTCGAAATCTAATAAAGAATAGGTATTTAAATGAATGGGGAAGGGTGGCCATACCTTTTTGGAAAATTCTGTAAGTTCTTTGCTTATGCCACCAATCATGGTTTGCCTAGAGATTTCGTAACAAACCAGCCTATCTAGTATAAATAATGGTAGAGCATATGGAGGAACAGAGGCACCGAAAACCCTGATATAGAAAAATTCTGCCTCTACGTACCAGTCGGCCACGCTGCTCAAGTTGGCCGCGATGCTATCTGAAATCCTGGGCTGTGGATTACCGAAGATGATGACATGCATCGGCACCATTACCCAATTGAAAATCTCTTATATGAAGTATGTGGCCTTATCTTCCCAAAGTTTTGAATGGTAGACATGGATAGGCTTAGCATCAGATGGAGCCTAGCTCCAGCTCATTAGGGGAAAAGGTGTCATGAAACAAACGGCGTCCATGATATATGGAGACATAAAAAATGAAGTGGCCTTCCCATTTGCCCTCTGCATCCGATATTCTGTAATTCGATTGGTTAGACTGTCTAACAACAGTTTGGCCCAGTCGAAGGAATAGACTTCAACGACTGTATGAATCAGAGGCATCCACGGGAGGAAGAAATGTGTGGTGTCCTCCCTCCCATACAATCTACAGGTCATCATTGCTATGTATTTGAATTACGGTTCTAAAGAAGAGATTGAATAAAATCCATTACTGTCTGCCCTAAACTTTGCGGGGTGCGAGACCCAATCCTTGATCAGATCAGACAAGTTTCTGTCATATTGCTCGCATTCCTTCTGCTTAAAACTTTCCAAAAACTCGGCATTGTGTGAGAAGTTTTGTGTGGGTGACAATTGGTACATCGCCTGCAAATGTTCTGGTCTAAAGGTCCCAACAGTCACCTTCTTCTCCCTGATAATAGTTATGGTCAGGATATCCATGTGATCTAGCACCCATCGGATCATATCATAGTAGGGAAGGAGTCGTGGCCTAGCCACTACCTTATGCATCTCTGCTTGAACAACGATCTTGTATTTGGTGGCCAAGTCATCCCTCTCATTATCATTGGAATTGCTTGAACAGTTCACCAATTCGGACTGCAGAACCTCGGAGACGTATGACCAGGTTCTGACAGAGTCAATACTTTGGGGTGAAGTATCAGAAACATTATCTGATCCTTGCCCTGAACTCTCAGCAATTTCCTTGGACGCTTTTCATGGGACCATGATAGAGGATTCTGACTTAGCTCTCCTATAGTAAAAATGTGTATACATATAGAAATTATCCTGATGAGAAAAGATTCTTTGCGCAAGATAGAAACGAAATTCGAAACAATGAGAGAAAGAACTCTATATTTCGACCATTTAAAACCCCTGCGTCCTTATGAATAGAACAGTCAAATCATTTTTTGAGAAAGATTTAAGCAATAGAAACGATATATTTACCTGTCACTTCAACTCATTTCAAATAAATGCCATAAATTTTTACGGGTCTTGACATAAGTTGGCGCAAAACAATTAAATTTATCCTGTAGATGGTGCGCATTAATATTTGTACTAATGCACTGATTAATCTGGCTTAGCTTCTTTAATTAGGTTTTCTTGAAACTTTAATCACCCTTTCAGTGTTTGTCATATCAGGAGATTTCACTCCTACCCTTCGAGCTCCTAAAACCCGAGATCGCGATGACACGATCTAGTTAAGCAAAAACATAATCTGGATTAAGTGTTTAATTAATCATGTTTAATTAATATCGTGACTTCACGACTCGGGGCTACGAAGGTAGATTTTCTTGGAAGAGCATATGTCGAGTCGTGAAATCCCGAAAGAGTTTAACTATGGTTAAAACTATTCACCCTTGATACTAATCCAAGTAACTTGTGAAAATGTCTCGCGATTTCGCCTATCGGAGCTATGATGGTAAGACTTTTAGGGAGGGCGAACGTCGAGATGCAAAATCCCGACAGCACTTAACTAAGGTTTAAGGAATTTTATTCTCAGTGCTAACCTGGGTAATCTTTCAAGGTTGTTTTGCGACTTCGCACATCGGGGCTTGGAAACAGTGTGACTTGTAACTCCTGAAACGCGATATCCTGAGGTATAGAAAAGTGAAAAATATCACTCAACGGTTAAATGGAAATGGCTTAGGAGTACAATGGCCATCGCCAATTTGCATATCAGGAGTACTGATATTTTCAGTGGGTAAATCTCATGAAGTAAAAGATGACTTAAAGGCCAACTGTTGATTTTAAGAATTACATTTAAACTAGTTGAAAAAGGTGGCTCCAACACTAAGGAAAAAGAAGAAGCCTTGAAGTTTCAGTTGACTAAAAAGGAAGAAACATGTCACATGTTGGAAATGGAAGTTATCAACCTCAAAATGAAGAATGAAAAGACAAAATCAATTGTCAAATTCTATAACATCTCGTCTATCCTAGATAGGATCTGGAACAGTCAAAGACCAACTGATGACAAAACCGGTCTTGGATACAATAATAAAGAAGAAGGTGGAAAATGGAGCACCATTCAAAAACATGATAAAGGATCATACTCCTCAAAAGAAAAAGGTACAGACACAAACCTAAAACAAACCATGAACTTTGTCAAGGAAGGAAGCTATAAAATTCAAAAACAAGAAACATATCAAAAAGACAGATTTCTCATGTCACAACAGACTCAAGTATGGAAACACCTTCAATGGTTATTGTTTTTCTTGTAATAACTTTGGTCACAAAGCTTTGGAATGCAAGAGTCCTAAAAAGAAAAATTTTGGAAGGTCCAACAACTTAATGAGATGTTGGAGATGCAATTATGTTGGCCACACAACAAAGTTTTTTCATACAATGAGGTGTTACAAATGTGATTGGTCTAGTCACAAATAACAAAACTGAAAAAAATCAAGAAGTCAATCCATGATAAATAATTCATACAAGTCAGGAAGAAAATATAATGAAGATTGGAATAAAAGAAGAAATGGAAAATCTCAAAGGACAAACTTAGAAAAGAAATATCCAACAAACAAAATATCTGATGAAAATGTATGGAGAACAAAATCTGAAATAGAAAGCAAAAAAGATGATCTGGCATCTGAAAATGAAGAAATTGATAAAAAGAAAATTATGGGTGAAGTTCCTAATAAGGAAAGTGAAATTCATATATTTGAATATGAAATGGATCAAAATCACGAAAGGATATTTCCTAAAGAATAATATGAAACAATAGCATATCATGACGATATCATGCATATCAAGAGTATTGTTGTCCCTTGACCAACTCTAAGAGTACTTGGTCATACTTGACCACTTTTGGGGACTCCACCAGCTTGTCAAAGATGAAGCGCAACGCGAATCGGAAATTAAGGAATCAAGACCTATTTTTGGGTCCATTTTAGGGTTTTGGGTTGATGTAACGGGAAAGAGATGTCAGCCTGTGGGTTTATCCACGTTTATGCCCATTTTGTAATCTATAAATAGATAGGCAATGTAAGAAAGAGAGGAGGTTGTTTCTTAGTGCGCTTGGTGCTTGCTTAGTGCAAGTTGGCTACAGTGCTATGTTAAGGCCTTGTAATATACTAGATATAAAAAATACACAGAACAGAAATAAAATGCTAGAAATGGCAGAATAATAGTAATATAACCAGCATGATCTCAACAATAACACAGAAATAATATGAGAACAACAACTGAAATAGCACTTTGATTCAAAAAGAAATGTTCACAGGCCTCTTCAAGGGGGAAACCTCCAGTCAAGCAGCGCTCTGTTACAATAATCTCTAAGCTAGGGTTTTCATACCCTCGACCCTTATTTATACTAAATATGTCTATTAAGAGAAGCATCTAGAGGAAGATCCTTCTAGAAGCGGAAGCTTCTNAAGAGATGTTGGAGATGCAATTATGTTGGCCACACAACAAAGTTTTTTCATACAATGAGGTGTTACAAATGTGATTGGTCTAGTCACAAATAAAAAAACTGCAAAAAATCAAGAAGTCAATCCATGATAAATAATTCATACAAGTCAGGAAGAAAATATAATGAAGATTGGAAGAAAAGAAGAAATGGAAAATCTCAAAGGACAAACTTAGAAAAGAAATATCCAACAAACAAAATATCTGATGAAAATGTATGGAGAACAAAATCTGAAATAGAAAGCAAAAAAGATGATCTGGCATCTGAAAATGAAGAAATTGATAAAAAAAAAAATTATGGGTGAAGTTCCTAATAAGGAATGTGAAATTCATATATTTGAATATGAAATGGATCAAAATCACGAAAGGATATTTCCTAAAGAAGAATATGAAACAATAGCATATCATGACGATATCATGCAGATCAAGAGTATTGTTGTCCCTTGACCAACTCTAAGAGTACTTGGTCATACTTGACCACTTTTGGGGACTCCACCGGCTTGTCAAATATGAAGCGCAACGCGAATCGGAATTTAAGGAATCAAGACCTATTTTTGGGTCCATTTTAGGGTTTTGGGTTGATGTAACGGGAAAGGGATGTCGGCCCGTGGGTTTATCCACGTTTATGCCCATTTTGTAATCTATAAATAGATAGGCAATGTAAGAAAGAGAGGAGGTTGTTTCTTAGTGCGCTTGGTGATTTCTTAGTGCAAGTTGGCTACAGTGCTATGTTAAGGCCTTGTAAGATACCAGATATAAAAAATACGTAGAACAGAAATAAAATGCTAGAAATGGCAGAATAATAGTAATATAACGAGCATAATCTCAACAATAACACAGAAATAATATGAGAACAACAACTGAAATAGCACTTTGATTCAAAAAGAAATGTTCACAGGCCTCTTCAAGGGGGAAACCTCCAGTCGAACAGCGCTCTGTTACAATAATCTCCAAGCTAGGGTTTTCATACCCTCGACCCTTATTTATACTAAATATGTCTATTAAGAGAAGCATC